>JAOEGS010008595.1:120134-139985 GCA_025447755.1 Corythornis vintsioides | reverse complement strand
TATATATAAATAGATCCACTAGTGCTTTCATTTTATCATTTTAGATTCATTTACCTAGGAGTAGGAAGTGTATATCTTGGGAAAAAAATCTATTCAATGTATCAAGTGCTGATATCAGTTCTGATCACAGGATCACAGCATGTCAGGGGTTGGAAGGACCACGGAGATCTTCTAGTCCAAACCCCCTGCCAGAGCAGGATCCTGAAAAGCCTAATGAAATCAGTAAAGGAATTTAAGTTAGTCATTGTTGATGCACTTTTATTTTATACTAAATATTTTAGAAGCCATTATTAGTTTTAAACAAAACGATAAAGATTTTCAAGTATATTGGAGGATTTAGAGAGATTTCATTAAACAGTAACAGACTTTTGGAAAGGAATGGTTTTTGCATGTGTTTTAAACACTGCTTTGCTGCCAGTGTGTTAATTCAGAAAGAATACATTGATGGTGGTGGGCACTAAGGAAAAACAGAGCTGTGGGATCTTCAGCTTTGTATGGACACACTGCTCAAGTCTTTATTGAGCTGGACAAACACAGCATAGGTAGGTGTGTGTGGCACAGCTGAGAAAAGGCTTTTTTGTATTTGTATCAAACTCAACAATTGGGGTGATGAGGAGTCACTCCTATCTTTGAAAATGTATTATCCTTTCAGTGCAGTAAGATTTCCAAATGTGTTTCATGATTACAGGTAACTCAGAGTTACAGTGCAACATTTGAGAAAATAAAGCTGGTTTAGAGTGTTTGAAGTTTAGTGGCTGAAACCATCACATTCTTGCTTTCTGTGTTCATGGTTATTTGCTTGCAGGAATATATTGAGAAGTTGATAAATATGCCATTGAAATTGAAAATAGAAAAGCATAAATTGTGCTCTTAAGCATTCCTTTAAGCTGGCAGACATGAATAAGGGGAAGACGATAATATATTCCCTCTTGTTTCCTTCCCTTAGTTTCAGTATATTATGGTAAGTTCATAAGAACCTTCTGGAGTTTATCTTGTCAACTGTCATCTACAATTCCTTGTGGATTGGAACATCTCTTTCTGAATAATAATTTAATTACTTCAGTGCATTTGGATTCCAGTAGCTGAAATAATTTTCACTGTTAAAATTCCCAGACTCCCATCTGAGGTACTGTAGATCTTTATTCCTGCCTGTCTTTGTCAAGCTGGATGCTTTTTTCTCATCTATTTCTCCAGGCCTTTGATGTAGTTGTCTCCACCATCTGGAATGTTTTCTTCATTCTGTTTCCTTGGTGTGGAACATAGATCCTTTAACTGAGCTCCAACAGCTTCACTGCCACACAGAAACAATCCCAAAACTCATAGATTCATAGATTCATAAATATTAGGGGTTGGAAGGGACCTAGAAGATCACCTAGTCCAACCCCCCTGCCAGAGCGGGATCACCCAGGGCAGGCAACACAGGAACAGATCCAGGTGGGTTTTGAAAGCCTTTCCAGAGGAGACTCCACAACCTCTCTGGGCAGCCTGTTCCAGGCTCTGTCACCCTCACAGTGAAGAAGTTTTTCCTCATGTTGAGGTAGAACTTCTGTGTATTCTGAGTGCCCTTCATCCTGTCACAAGGCACCACTGATGAGAGCCTGGCCCCTTGCACTTGACACCCACCCTTCAGACATTTGTAAACATTAGTAAGATCTCTCAGTTTTCTCCAGGCTAAAACAACCCCAGATGCCTCAGCCTTGCCTCATAGGAGAGATGTTCCAGTCTCTTAATCATCTTCATAGCTCTCTGTTGGCCTCTCTCTGGTATTTCCCCATTCCTCTCAAAGTAGGAAAACCTGAACTGAACACAGTACTCCAGATAAGTCAATGGAATTATGATAATTAATAACAACTAAGTATTACTTCCCTGTTTTTTCTACAGAGAAGAGATTCTGAGGTGTCAAAATATAATGGAATAAATTGGATGATACACTCATGTTTGGTCATATATTTCTGAAGATGCATCTTCATTTTTCATCTTTCACTTACAGATACTGTAATTTTATTTTTTTTTTATGTGTATTTTTCTTTCAGCCATTAATGAATTTCCTGAAGATATATTTACAAATAAAGAACGGCAGCAAGGAGGAATTCTGCTTCATATCATTGCTGTAAGTTTTCCTCTACTGTGCTTCATTTTTGTTCTCATTTGATTTGTCTTGTAAGATGTTAATCATCTTAGTGACCTTACTAAGTAGAGCACTTTATATCAGCATTTTTCCAATACTTTGATTTCAGCATTTCTAATATATGGGTACAAATGCTCAAAAGGTAACACCTTAGGGTCATGGTTTTGTGGTGGGCCTGGTAGTGTTGAGTTAACTGTTCAACTCTGTGATCTTAAGAGGCTTTTTCAACTTCAATTATTCTGTGATTTGTTTAAGAAAATGATGGAAATTTGAATTTACAGTGCCTATGCATTCATCCTCTTGGATATAAAATCCTGGTCATGTGGATTACAGACATGTAATGTATTTGTGTTTCATCTTGGATAAACATTGCTTGGGGTTCCTTTGTTGATAACATCAAGCATGATGTGGAAGATTCTTGATACTCTTTTATATCTCTGTGCAATAGATGCAATTGTAATTAAAAAGAAAACAACCCTGAAGAAAACAGAAAATGTCATCTGGAGTTTTATTGTAGAAAAAGCAAAACAACCAAGGCCTGCAGGCTCCAGTTTACCATTCCCAGCTCAGGGAAAGCAAAGGCAAAAGGGGTAATGTTTGACTGACAACAGCAGGATTAGACCCATTGCCTGAGCACAGTCACACAAGACAGTGAGACAGTGTCATGTGTGTGGGAAACCAGGATCATCCCAGAGTGGTTTGGTGCAATGAGCTGTGGTCAGGGTCCATTTATTTCCACATGGGATTATTTCTTGAGTATTGTTAATCAACATGGTGTTACTTTCTATTTAATAACTTGGTTCAATAGTTAATTGAAGGTATAGGTGATAACTATGTAGTTTTGTAAGCCTTACTCATTGCTTTACTTGATATGAAATCTGTTGTGGCACCCTATTCTATCAATCTTTAGGGTGTGGCAAACATTCTTGTTTTAAACTTTATTTTACATTCAAAAATCTGGGTTTATGCCCTAAATTGATTAGCAGGGGGGGTTTATTTGCAATTAAAAAGCTATCAAGTTCTACTAGTCTGAATAAATATATTATTGTCTTATTTCATCTTTTTATGTACAGGAAAAATCTGAAGTATTTTCTGAATTTATTTTCTTTACAGGCTCTTTATATGTTCTATGCTTTGGCCATAGTATGTGATGACTTCTTTGTTCCCTCCTTAGAGAAAATTTGTGAGGTATGTTAAACAACTTTACTCCTCTTTTGGAAATTTACTTAAAGAATACTGTAGAATCAAACATCAATTCCTGTCAATTCAGTCACATATACCTGAAGCATGTAACTAGGATGGGTATGTGGATGAGCTGGGTTTCTTCTTATACTCATAGTTTAAAAAATCACCTGTGAAAAGAAATCATACATAGACAGATTAATCTGTTGCCTATGCAAATGTTATTGCATATCTGCCACTGTACCAGCAAAGAGAAACATATGTGGTCCTAGTGTGAAGTGGAGAAAAAGGAGGATGTATGAGAAGAGTATGTACCTTGGTTTGATATGGAATGAGAATGCAAATTTTATATGCAAAAAATTGTATTTAATGTACTAATGTACTAAATTCCTAAGTGTTACTCAGAGCTCTGTCTTAATATTTAACAATAGAAGAACAAGTAGAAGAATAAGGGAAGCAGCAATAGTAAAATACTAAGTAGAGATCTTTTCTTTCCCTTTTCAGATGTTCTGATTTCAGCATGAACCTTATACACCATATTTAAGTTGTAACAGTTAAGTTACAGAAGTTTTGCCTTTGTTTTCTTGTGTTCCACTAAACACTAAAACAGCTAAGAAGAAGAAATCAGAGAGCACACTTAGGTTTGAGTTCCAGCAGCAGGATGCTGGATCAAATGCTACAACAATAAGGTCTTGTGTTTATGTTTGGTTGGGTTCTATAGAGTGCCACTTGCATCAGCTCAAAATGTTGCATGCTGCCTGAAAAACACAAGCCTCTCTGTGTCTAATTGGACTAACTCTGTCAGTTTTGATTAACACAGTTGTATAGTGAAGCCAGAATCAGGCCTGATGTTGCTAACAGTTATTCACAGAGGTTATCTATTTTTCTTCCTGAAAGATGTTAGCAGCCCCAAGAATTGCCCATAATTCCTGAATGATTGTGTTTAGATTTCCCAAAGTCAATTAATGAAAACAATTTAAGATGTTTTCTATCTCTGAATCTGTAGAGATGCTCTTCTCTAATCAGCTACCTATTAGCCACAGTTGGCTATTTATTTATATGTAAGTAATTTTAGCTGACACTTCACTGAGTTAGGGTATAAACATTTTACTTGCTCCCAGTATATCTGCTCCTCAAAAAGGCAGTGTCTAATTTTTTCTCATAGTGACTGTTGATCCTTAACAGCACTGTGGCCAGCAAATGAAGTGCTTCTATCTCTGCAGCTGTAGGACTGTGCAATGGAAACACAGAGCAGTGCTGACATTACCAATGCTTTCCTTCCAGAAACTACATTTGAGTGCAGATGTTGCTGGAGCCACATTCATGGCAGCAGGGAGCTCCACTCCAGAACTGTTTGCATCTGTTATAGGTATGGAGCCCACACACTAGCTTTTATGAGATCTACTGTTAAAAACTCAGCACCAAATCAAGCAGAGGGATCCCAAAGTGCTACCATTCTTCTGCCAATTTACAGTCATCAATTACAACTGTCAGCTAGTCTGGTTCATGGGGTAATTAACTACTCAAAATATCTCATGAAACTGAATCTTCTCTCAAAACACAGAGAGAGGAATGGCTGATGCTCAACACAGGAAGTAAAAGAAGGTTTATTGCAGTCCTCCGAGAGAGAATTCGGGCTATTTGATACCTCTTTGGCTTCTTCCTTTACCAATAAAGGGAATTAATTTTAGCAAGGAAGTAGGAGAGCCAGGAATGTGTGAAAAGAACAAATGAACGTATTAAGTCAGATCATGACTTAATGACATGGAAGGCCATGGTGTACATTACTTATAGAATTATTTGAAGTAATATCTGAAATATTAAAGACTATTGGTATAGAGAGAATGTCTACATGGTAAAAGCAGTAATATTAAGAGAAAGACACAGCTTTACACTGAAAGAGAAGGAGAAATGCAGCAAATTTCATAGGAACATAGAGTCAAGCTGCCTCTAGTCTTGATGTCACCAATTCACTCACTTGCTTTGGTGACCAACTGGTCCAGTATCATATCCCTTCTGGTAGGGCTGTCTTATTACCTGGCTGAAGAAGTTATCCTCAATGCATTCCAGGAACCTCCTGGATTGCCTATAGCTCACCATGCTGCTTTCCTAGCAGGTGTTGGGTGATCAAAGTCCCCCATCAGGGCATCAGCCTGTAGTAGACACCAACTACAAAGTTCCTTTCATTGCTTTAGTCTCTAATTCTTTCCCATAAGCTTTCAACCTGTTTGTGGCTATTCTTTAGAGGCAGTTCTATCCAGTCCTTGATGTAGAAGGCAAACCTTCACTTCTCTTTTCTTGTCTGTCCCTTCTGAACAGCACATAGGCATTGATAGCTGCACTCCAGTCATGAGATTAGTCCCACCAAATTTCAGTTATGGCAACTAGGTCATAGCTTTCTAACAGCATGGTGCCTTAAAATTGAGTATCTATGTTTAGTAAAACCTTAGCAGGCTGCTATCCTGGCAGACATTTTTACAAATTACATGCAGTCTAAAGGAATGAACTATAACCTCATGTCCAACTTACTAAAAAGCACCAAGTGTAAGCTTTTAATTCTCCCTTTAGTGAAATATGTCTGCTTTCTCAGCTGGGAGAAAGGTTTCTGTGCTTTATTATACTGCTTGAAATAAATTCCATGTTCCTGATGTGACTTAAGATGTTTTATACTCATTTGAATGGATTAATGCACCACTAACAATGAAGCTGTGAAATACAGGGCTTACTGTTGAACTAACTAGCTAAGAAATTAATACTTCTAATAAAAATATTTATGTAGAGCTGTTAAGCCAAAAATGGGGAGGTGCTAGCTAGACTAAAAGCACACAATGTTGCACAGAGATGTGAGCATTTATTATATTTTTTGCTTAAAGTTTCAAACAAACTCAGTTTCTCAGATAGTACCTGCTCTGAGTAATTACCTGTGACCTAAAATGAAATCAGTTAATAATGCATGTTTGCTCTCTCTGCAGGTGTGTTTATCACTCATGGAGATGTAGGAGTAGGGACCATTGTTGGTTCAGCAGTTTTCAACATTCTCTGCATTGTTGGTGTCTGTGGAATATTTGCAGGACAGGTTAGTAAGATACCTTATGGAGTTCAATTGCATACAATTTAGAGGTTTCCATGAGCAAATATTAAACAAAAAAAAAAAACAGGAGTATTAATCAAAACCAAAAATAAGCTGACATTGTGAAAAATGTCCAGTGTTGGAAATAATTTATAAGTGCTTCAGAAACAGCAAATGTTTCCAAAAAGCTCAGCTGTAGTTTCATCACTTTGAACACAGCACATAGAGGTCACTGTTTCCTTTTCATACCATACTGTGTCCACAGTCACCTGATCAGTGGCATCTGCTAGTCCTTCCTGGTACTGAGGGTGATCAAAGAATCTAGCATGAGATTTGCTACATCTGGTTAGTACTAGATGAGCAAATGTGTCTAGCATCATTTTCAGGTATTAAGTCCCACATATCCATAAATACAATGAAGTGGGAATCACTGATGTGCTGCAGTACAGTGAATTGTACCTTGAAAATCTGACCAATTAAAGTATCATGGATATGAATTGTATTTCATTAATGGAAATTTCTGCATGATATTTATGATTGGTGGTTTTTATAGATTCATTATCTAAAAGCCTGATATGTCTTCCTATTAGCATCAAGCTGTGCTTGGGTCCAGAATGGTTGCTGATAATTCAGCTCAAACACCTAAGTGATTGGAAGATAGAGGCTTTTGTTTTGTTTTTAAGGTTGCATGGTTTTGTTGGCTGAAGGTGCTGTTTTTCAGGTGGTTTGTCTCACCCAGTGGGCTGTGTTCCGGGACTCTGTGTACTACACAATATCTGTGATCATACTGATTGTTGTAAGTAGTTCTCTTACCAACTCATGTCTATCATTGCTCACTTTTTTTGGAGGCCCAGCCTGCTAATCATTGATCCTTTGGTAAACAGTATTTTCCTGCTAGTTCTGGTGACATCTGGAAGTGAGGGCTCAGCTCCACAGTGCAGTCTGAATAATAAAATCTAAATACAGCCCCACAGAATGTGTCCATCCTGTCCAGCAATGTTTGCACCACTGATTTTGTACCTCCAGTCTGTAAAGTTGTGCAGGCTGCTGTTAGTGCAGACAGCACTCTCCTCACTGAGGGAACTGCTTGTTGTGGAGATTAAAAACATTGATCTGCACCTCTAGCTTAAATAGGGCAGGTGGCTGTTTCTTGTTTCTACATAGTAATTTGATTTCACAGATTCTGGGTAAATGTTTATAAATAGAGCACAGGTGATTACCACTTTATTCATATAGAGCAGTGTAGTAGTTCCTGAACATATGCATGTGTTTAGTGACAAGGAGGGGAAGGATCCACTTAGTTTATTTTGTGATAAATAAGGATCACTAGCTACACATTCAATTACAGGAGTTAGAGTGGAGTAAATTGTGTATAACAACTTGGGCTAAAAGCAGCAGCAAAATAGCTGCCCTTTCTGCTCAAAGTAGTCTAGATGGTAAAAGAACTCAGAGCTCAGTCTCTTCAGAATATATGACTTTGTAAATTGACATTTGCACAGCACAGCATGTGGGTATGACATGTGTAGCTGTGCCTCACTAGATAGTATTTATAAGTATCACTAAGAGGGGTTCAAGCCTTGTTCACAAGGGGCACAATCCATATAGTGAAAGTTCTGGTTGGAAAGGGCCAAAATTCAAGTAGCTTCTGGCCAGGTATGACTGATATTTAGTAAAAGCATTTGTCTGGTTTTCAAGATAGAGAAATGGTCAATTTATGTATTTTCTTTTATGTTTTTTTTTTCCCCTTCTAGTTCATATATGATGAGAAAATAGAATGGTAAGTTGTGTATATTATTCCCTATAGTCCTGTATTTGCCCATGTGGGACTGATCAGTAAAAGAATTGCAGTGTAATTAACTTTTATTCATAGGTACTGGGAGTATGAGCTGGAACGGTCACCTAGGAAATCCTATGTATTTTCATTGGTTATATTTTTTTATGATGATAAGGGAAAATTTAAAGAAAATTTAAGAAGCTGGAAGCATTAATGAAGTAAATAGGCTATATGTAAGTCCTGAAGATTCTCATGTGCAGAGAGGGTAACGAAAGTTCTGCTGCTGTAAATCTCACTGTTAACATTATGGGGGTTCTGGGTGTCCCAAAGACCAGTCCAAGGATGGGATGCTAGTGGGACATCACAAGCATCTTCACAGAGTCCTCTCAGACTGCCTGGCCTGTTCTTCTGCACTGAAATGGCAGAAGGCCTTGGCATGATTCTCAGAGGGAAGCAATACTTCCATGGTTTCAGTCTTCATAATACCTTTCTGAAATATACATATTACACTTTATTTGCATGTTTATTGGAACTTAAGAGTCTGCTTCCTCCCCATTCTGCCAAGACAGCATCTAATCTTACTGATGTGAATCTTGTGTACACCAATGTGACTTCTACTAGATGTTTAATGCAGACTCCTACATAAAACAGCTGTTTGACCTTTTTTTTTTTTTGTCTCTGAGGTGGGAAAGCCTTGTGCTCATAATTATGTATTCATTCTACATTCTTATAATGAAGTAAGTGCTTTTCTCTTCCATATACCCTTTAGTTGTTAGTTAACCATCATTCTTTTTGGTGTAGTTTTGTCCTTGACCTTA
Source organism: Corythornis vintsioides (assembly GCA_025447755.1). Taxonomy (NCBI): domain Eukaryota; kingdom Metazoa; phylum Chordata; class Aves; order Coraciiformes; family Alcedinidae; genus Corythornis; species Corythornis vintsioides. Next base: position 131,013 of record JAOEGS010008595.1, on the reverse strand, counting down.
ATTCTGAGGACACTACATCCAGTCATGTTTCTTGCTTTTTCATGCTTAACCAGTTTCACACTAGATTTGTGCTCTCTTAAGAGCAAATATGGATTCTTTTTATAGTGCACTGAAGTAAAGTAGCTTTTGGAAAAAGTTGAGAGAAAATATAATTTATACAAAGATATATCAAAAAGTCTATATATCAAAAAGTCCATTGGGTGCTCCTACTGACATCCTCCTTCTACAGTGTCACTGCCTCAGTCAGGACAGTCAGAGGTCTGACCGTGGGAGTCTGTGAATTCACTCCTCCACTGCAGGTTGCTTAAGCTTATCCCTTTGTTCTTCTCCCCTCACAAATCACCTTTTTTTGGACCTTCAGTCTCCCTTTTCTCCTACATAAGGTCTTAGCAGAGTTCACTGACAGCCCTCTGAAATCCTACTCTAGTGGGGAAATAGATGTGTTCTTTCTTCAGAAGGCTGTGGTCAGCAATCCCAGAAATGCTCAAGCACCTGCCGTAGGTGCTTGTGAGCTGATGCAGGGGGAAAGAAGCTGTTTTATAATAACCTGGTTCTCACAGGTGCAGCCCTTGCTTTGCTGTCAGCTTGCCACTGAATTGGGTAGCCCTTTCTCTTAATTTGCTGTTAGAGAATGTGCATGTGCTGTACTGCATGCCTGCATAATTTGTTCTCAGCTGCATAAAAGCTTGGCAAGAAAATGCAACAATCCACCCTTCTCACACCTTTCCTTTGCTATCAGGTACAATGTGAGAATGCAGAATTTCTTCAGCCTTAAAAGCAAGAATGTTGGAAATGGTGAGACAGTCAACAATGAGCTGGAAGATGGTAAAAAATGTTATGCCTCTAGTTGTGATGATCCATCCATTCCATTACTATGGAAAGGTAAGGCTGAGCAGACAGGATGTGGAAAAATAGTAGTTCACAGGGGATCTTTTTTATTTCTTTAATGGGGATCAAAACAGTGTTACTATTCAGTCATAAGCAGGAATTTTTCTTGGGCTAACCTGACAATTCAGTACTGAGACTGAAAACAAGCTACTTTGCATATTGGCGGTTTTGCGCCCTTTCTATCTCAGTGATGAGCTATGATGAACACTGTGAAAAAAACCACTTTTTTGGGGGGTTTGTTTTGCCAGGAAGAAGGTAATTTTCACTTCAAAAATTAGTTTGGGACTAGAAGCTGAGACTTGGGTTTTGAAGGAAAGGACATGGGCAGATCAGTGGCCAAGAGGGATTATGTGTTGAGTTCATATCCTTAGAAGACTGGCTTTCCCATTCCTAAATGACTGCATGCATTGCCAAGCCTATATGTAAAATTGAGATAGGCAGGTGCTTTGCTCTCTATATATTTGTCATAAAGGGGAAGGTGATGATACCCAGATTCTGGTAGTGAAGGTAAGCCAACATAGCAGGTATTTTGGGCTTTTCTGTAAGCCTGTTTTTAACATTGTATTATCCCTTTTCCATTCCCTCTTTTCTCTGTAGAGCAGAATCACTCCTACCTTCAAAAGATGAACCATATAATTTAGTGAGCTCTTGGGCTGCTGCTAATACAGGAGGTTTTCTTCCTTGGTTCTTTGCAAATGTCTCTTCTAGGAGACTGAGCTCAGCAGCAATATGGGTAGTTTTTGCAAAGGTCCTCATGTAATAAAGGTACTAATAGTGTCCAACAGGAATTTAGAGGAGATTCAGAGAATCCCCCTCATTTCTGCTTTTATTGTTTAAACTGGGATCTCTTCACGGTAGATGCTGTCACTTACTACAGGTTTATGTCATGATAGAACACTGATGCTCTGGTCTCAGATGTGGTCTTTAGATGGTAGTTTAATAGAGATTAAAAATTACTTCTCATAGGACACTGAAACATAATTAAAGATGTCTTTGAAATAGTTTGATCTCATTTTGCAACAAATTTATGTGAACACTGACTATATGGTCTGACACTTGAATGTGGAGGTACAAGGTTCAGGGGATACTCCTAGGACAGTTGTTTTTTATGTGTTCAAGTGAGAACAGAGGAAAAGAGTAAATATGGAGATAATGATCACAGGGAAACATACCTGGTATGAGCAAAGACATAAAGAAGAAATTTAGGAATCACAGGGTTTGGAGTGAACAATGGGAGAGGAGGACGGCAGTGCTGACCTATCTGCTTTGTAGATGAGTGCTTTGTGTCAAGAAGTTGTCCTAGAAAGCCATCACTTGGCTGCCTGGTACATCTCCCTCCTGTTGAGACAAAATATGCCATGAGCTGATAATTGACCCTTGGCTGGCTTCACCAGCTGAGCTGCAGCTTTGCCAGCAGCAGCTTCCAGAAATGGGAGTAGAGGCAGGGAGAGAACTGGAGCTGGCCTCTGTCCTGCCTCCAACCAGTACTTAGCAAGTTCCACCAAAAAAAACCCTCCCTAGACCTTCACCAAGGTGTAGGGCTAACCTTAACATTATTTCCTGCAGGAGGGAAGTCTGATTACTTCCCAAAAAAACCAGTTGCTTTGGGTGAGGAATTTCCATCCTATCTGGTTAGTCTATTGCTCAAGGTGCAGATAAAATGGGATTCACACATAGCACAGTTTTTTTGCAGGCTTGTAATATTACTTTCAAGAGCTCCCAGTTGTACAACAGAAAAGCTTCCATTACTCAATTTTAAGAAAGAAAAAGGAGAGCTTTTCACCATCAGATAAATTCTGTTTCAAGGGCAAGTTTTACACACACAGGTAAAGGTGAAATATTTGTACTTTGTGAGTAACATTCCTATTTTAAAAGTACACATGTGTAGCTCACTGCCCTTGGCTTTTATTATGTTGACCCAAATTTCCACCAGGTGGCATGGTTTGATTCCTGCCTAAAACCAGAAACTCTTGGAAAAAAAGTGGGTTTCTGAGGGTCTGATCAGGAGTCAGCTGCAATCAACAGGAAGCTTTCTGTTGATTTTGACCACGTTGTTGGTGATGATGCTTCATGGTGAGCAGCACGGTGGTTTGTTAAAGGGAAAATCCGCTCTTAGAAGATACTTTTTCTAAGGAATGTCAAAAAAGGAGAAGTTAAAAAGGCTTTTCTCTGTCTCACACTTGTGCAAAACACTTCTGAAGTTTTTAAGTAGAGCCTTGCTGTACCATATGGCTCTAAGGTATGCATGTTTACAGGCATAGGGAGCAAAACAGAAGAGCTGTTAGGAAAGCATAAGAGCAATGTGCTGCAGTAAGTCATAACAGCTGCAGTTATATGTGTATTTATTGTGAGGTATTCAACATCAGTGCTGAGTTTTCTATCATGGTATTTCATCAAAGCTGAATGGCTTTGGTCACTTTCTCTAAGAAACAGTTCCAGAGTAACTGCAGTGCTTCCATGTTTTTCATGACACTGTAAAATAAAGAAGTACTTCAGAGACTTCACTGGAGAAACTCACTTGAGAGCAGATAACATGATGAGACTGTTAAAAAGATATCTGGCCTTTTTGCTTTACCAGGATTGCTGCCAAACATTTCTTTGTCTAACTAAAGCAAATGTTAAGCTACTGTGGTTGAGTCCTCTTCTGTGAGGATGGGTTATAAGAAGTTTGTCTGGCTATAAATTCCTTCAAAGAAAAGCCATTTCACTCTTAAGAGTCGGAATGGATAGTGCTCCTTCTTTGCCTCATTGGCTGCAGATGATTTGGTTTAGATGCAGGGTGGGAGGAAGAAAATGCTCCTTTATGGTTACAAAATGCAAAATTGATACTACTTCTATTCTCAGATAGAGATCTTAGTCTGCAAGGCAAGGTTGCAGAGAGGATTCTTTGAGTGGAGCGTATTTCTTTTTGAAACCAAAAATCTCTTGATGACTCTTCAGGTGACACCAGTGTGCTCACTGAAAACTAATTTTAGTGAAACAAAGCAAGCCACTCACACTCTAAAGGGTAAAAGTTATAACTATTTATGGGTGATTTACAGGCTTGCTAGGTTTTGCTGTGAAATGATAACAGAAGGATACGTTTTCTCAACTTCAATTACATTGGAAGATGCTTGAGAGAGCAAAGCCTTTATTGTATGATGTGATTTACATGCATGCATGGAACCAGTCTTCTTCCTGAAAAAAATATAAATAACACTAACAATGCAAAAAAATAACTACAGATTTATGTGTGTTTAGAATAGGTCCATTTTAATTCTTTTGCTTAAGTTCGGTGTTTTCTTAGATTTCCTTTGCTTCCTGGCTGGAACCATGCACTAATAATTCTCTTTCACTTCTACCTCCTAAATTCTCTTCCTCTTCTTAATGTAAGTAACTTAATGAAAAGGGGAGTGGGAGGGTGAAGCCAAGCTAAGCAAAGCAGAAAACAAGCAGCAACGAACTTTGTTGGGGTTTTTTTTTCCTGTACATAATTACATGTAATTATTATTTATTACAATCATATCCATATTTCCTGCCCTGTTTTCTAACACCACATGGGTGTGTCTCCTGTCTGCTGAGCCTTGCTCTGCTTGCTGTGTGTAGTCTGTAACATTTGTGAGAATACTGGTTTGTTGCTGAGCTCTAAAAGTCCTTGCCTGTGCTTACGTTGATTGCAAATAGAATTTTGTCTCTCAGCTTATGTTTTTAACACAGGGGAACAAAACAACCTGGATACAAGTGCATTTATATTAACAAAGGCTACTTAGTTGTTTTTTATTGCTTCAAGTCTTGTCACATTAGAGATATGAATATTCTGTGAAGGTAAAGTGAAGATTCCAACAAGAGTGGGTACAACATTAGGGAGTTCTGGAAGTGCAGCACCTTGACCTAGGACAGCTCTAGAGGTTTCAGGAGTCCCATCTACACTGCCACAGTGCAAGTGCTTTTAGAGAAGGCTTACAAAACCATAGCAGGACAAAAGCTAACTGGTATACAGCATGAACACCAGTGGCTGGAGATGAACTGCTCCCACTTACCTGAGAGTCACTGCCTTTAGCAGAGTGAAATCCCTTTTCAGCATGTGATCTAAATGAAGTGTCCAACTGATTCTGCAGATTCACCAGACTGCAGAAATATTCTAGGAAAGCCACTCCTAAATTCCAGCATTCAGATGAATATTACCCCCCACCTGAGCCTGAAGAGAATGACTCTGGGGGTGGGAAGCACGGTAGCTAAGATCAATTCCACAAATAACTCTGTCAATTGTGATCATTAGTGAAGGGGATGCAGCAGTATGGCAAAAACAGTGTTGTGATGGTGGATGAGATCATCTGCTCCAGTCCCCCCAAATACCGGTTCCCCGAAGCTGGATTGAGGATTATGATCACCAACAAATTTGGACCACGCACCAGAATGCGGATGGCCAGCAGACTCATCATCAATGAGGTAGGTGACAGTGAGGCAGAGGGATTGCTGTGCTCATTGTGATCCTGGAATTCAGGTTCTGTGTTACCAGGGATAGTCTAGAGCTCTTTCTCCAGCAGTTACATCACAGCAGATTTGAAAATGGATACTCAAAACCTGCCTGGATCTGTTCCTGGGTGACTTGGTCTAGGTGCCCCTGCTCTGGCAGGGGGATTGGACTAGGTGATCTTCTAGGTCCCTTCCAACCCCTGACATTCTGTGATACTTATTTGGTGATGCTGCCTGTCTTCATGGGAGGGTATTCACTAGGGAAAAACTCCCTTATCTCCCAGCCAAAAATAATTGTTTTGGGATGGGGAGTGTGTTTCTGAGTGTGTGTGTGTGTTTGTGTGCACATTTACATTTTATCAGCAGCAGATAAATTGGTTTTGATCATTATACTAGTGGTTCAGCTAAGAAAGGGTAATGGACAGGACAACCAAAACTCTTTAAATCTGCCCTTATATTAGCAGAACATCTGTATCACATCAGATATTTGCCTACCTATTCAGTGTTCAGTTCTCAGCCCAAACTGAAAATGCACCAACATATTTTCACAAGGGAAATTTGCCCTGGATAGTTTCAGTTAACTCTTATTTGATATATTGTCACCACCAGATGTTGCTTGTTTCCTATTCTGCCGCTGAAGTAACAGAACTGGATGACTGATGCTGTTCTGAGCTTGTATGATGTAGTTAATGTGAAATCTTTGGCCTGCCAACTTTGGCTTGATGAAGGGTGGGATTTTATCCTTTGCTCTCTACAATGTCAAATATGAGAGATTTTTATTTCAGTAGTTTAGGAAAGAAAAGCTTTAGCAATCTTCCTGTAATTTGAACACCCTAACTCAGTTGATGTGTCTACCCAGCACTGTGAACGTTGAAAGAAAGCAACACGAATATATTTGTAACAAAAGTCCAATTTAACAGCAAAACAGTGAAGTGTTTATTAGGAAGTCAGCTTGGTGGCACTCAGTCCAGAGCAGGCAACACAGGGCACACAGCAGCAGTTGGCTCTGTAGAATTTCTGCTGGGAAGGCAATTCATTGATCAAAAAGAACTGCTTTCTTAATGGCTATGTGCACAGAGAGCTGATATTTGCTCATTCAACATGTGCAAAAAGCTTTCTCTAAACCAGAGTATTTTGGATATCTGTGCTCTTTTCTATTCTCACTGACAAAGTTTTGCAAAGTACTCAGATGTGAGTTTTCTGTATTTTTAATTACAGTGTTTTAATACTAGTTTCAGGGTTTGGTTTTGGTTTTTTTTTGCATATTGTACAGTTCTTTTGGTTTTCAGGGCAGTTCAGAGCACTTTTTAGGAAGTTGCAGTAATTTGTCATGAAGACGAGAACACTTATTGACTCTGCATGATCTCATCTAACAAACTAAAAATATTTCTTCTTTAAGTAGGAAATTTCTTTTACAACTCACATTCTCCAGTGTATTAATGCCCATATATATATATATATGTTTAAAATCTAGCACTTTAACTGTTGTACTGTGTGTTGAAACTGTAGCATTCTTATAAACGTCTGCAAGGGCAAATATGAACTTCATGACAAGGCATTCTTGGACAAGGGCAACAGGAGCTAGTCTTTTGAATTTATAAGTAGGACCTTTACATTACCTCATGGAATGAGAAGGAGGGAGAGGAGTTGAACCAGAGTAAGAGAGATCCTGGGTAAGGATTCATTCATAAGCCAACTCATAGGGCTGAAATATCTTGAGTGTTACCACTAGATGATGTTTCTGTTGCTGGTTTGAGTGGGAGCTGTTGAGTGCTTCAGAACAACCACACTCATTAAAATATGATGTGGAAGAACAGATGTGACAACTTTCTACATCATGGCTTGAAAGACTCCTGCCAGTAGTTTTGAGGTGGATGGTCAACAGTGGCCTATGAAAACAGGTAGGCTACAGACAGATTTATTTGCTGCTGACTGGAAGAAAGGCTTTGTGGAGAAACACGTGACTGGAGCTGGAGAGACAGCAAACCCCAGATATCCCAAAATCAGTATTTTTTCAAACTACAGCAGTTTTGTCTTTGACACTGCAGCGTCAGAAGTTAATCCAGTCTGCCAACTGCTCAAGCAAACCACTTCAGAATGGGAGACATGGGAATATTGAAAATGGTAACATCCCTGTGGTGAACCAAGAGGAGGAAAATGAACAGGACAGTCTATCCCCCTTTTCACTGCCAGGTAAGTCTTACTTTCCACGTGTTTGTAGTAAGGAAACATAATTAAACTGCTGAACACTGGGTTGTAATAAAAGGCAACATATGTGGGAAGAGAGGTGGAAGGGGATTGATTTGACTGTTTGAAGTCTGGCTTTGATGCCAGTAAACCTGGGCTGGAGGGTACATGCACAAAAACTGATCTTAGGAATGTGTTTTCCAGCCATCATGCACAAGATGGTAAAAGTGCTAGTCTGCCAAAGGCAAAGGTAATAAGGCAAGTTTATATTAAAAAAAAAAAAAAGTCAGACCAACCTGATGTGCACTGCTTGGCTAGTAATTTTGAAGTCAACAGTTAATAATGGCCTGCTGGAGATTGCTGGGCCAGAGGCAGATAGGTATAGAAATGTAACTTGATTTAGTGACTGTACAGGAGGCTTCTTGGCTTGAAGAGGGAGAAAAGTTTAGGGGGAGAAAGAGTGTTAATAACTTTGACAGTGTTTATTACATACTGCTATTCTAAAAAATTTAATCTTTGCCTTTTGAAATATTTGGAAACTTTTCAGCATGAATGGCTGTTTATAACCAATGGTATTATGTTGTGGCCAGTAGCATATTGCAGGTGGACTCTCCCACAAATGCTTTAAAAATTAGACAGCAGAGGCTAGATCACCCCTCACAGACATGGAGTTGGTCATCATCTGTCATGCAGTTCCTGTTGAACACAATTATTACTTGGCATAAATGAATATAACAAGAAGGAAGAATTTTTAATATATGTGATTCTATTTCTTAGAGATCCCATTGCTTCACTTGCTGTCATTTTAGAAGAGATGTTTGTGACTGAACGTGTTTTCTTGTGTTACTGTACTCTCACAGTCAGCAGTTAGAGACTTTGATTGGAGGTGAAGAACAAAAGCAAACTGACACACTGAAGATAGGCCCATTAGATGAGATAATGAAAAAATGGTTGTATGGAGAACCAAGTGGATCCAAGTTAGCAATATGCTTGTGCACATGAACAAGTTGTTAATAATAACAGTGGCTGTGACAATGATAAATAACTTCCAAAACAACAAAAATGTGTCCCTAAAACATCTTAAAAATGCAAGATCTAATGCACTTGTTGGCAAAGAAGGCTCTTTTTAACTGAGTTTTTTAACAAGTTCTTGGATTCGGTTTTAATTAGGAGAGTGCAATCATGCATTTGTTCTTACATTCCAGGACAATGCAGAAATCTTAATGTGTGGCAGATGTTTTCTGGAGACCATATTTGGTTTTATCCAAAACTCAGACATCTTCTTTATGAATAAAAAATAGATTTTTAAGCAGAGCTTCCTAAATGTGTGACATTCACAGTAGACAAAAAGCATTGAACTGAGGAAGGAGTTACTAGTTATCTTGTTGGCCTTTTTTAAATGCAGTATTTTTGAATTTTTGAGAAAGTCTTTCAAGATAATTGAGGTGTATGTAGCAGGCCAAAGTGGAACCAGAGTACATACTGGAATGGAGCAACAGTTCAACATGAGCTCAGAGTTGCATAGAAGTCATGAAGTGATTGTTTAAAATCCTCATCTTTATCTTCAGGTTTTGTCACAACCTGTTACCTGGAGATGATTATCTGTTATATTTTCATTGCTCAAGTCATGTATTTTGAGGGAAAAATATTTTATTTTTGCTTTCAGAAGTACTGCTTAAATAACTTTGGAAGAAATGTAAGGAACCAGCATCGTGCTTGGTTGTTGTTTCAGTGCTAAGGCACAACCAGTAGCCTAAAAAAGTCCTGACATTTAAAACAGGCTTTATGGAAAAGGTAGTTTGCAGACACTTTCCCAGAATCCCCTCTGGTTTTCTTTTCATTTATTTTCAGACCAGGAATATGGCACATACATTTTCTGAAGATCAGAAGTTCATGTGTTCTCTCAGTGCTGTAGAGAGCTCTATGAAGAACAGGCTTTCACTTTCCAACAGGACTTTTCAAGTCAGCTCCTTGCAGTGTGCTAGGTAGAAAATTTGCTCCAGTATTTTAAGAGCTGCAACAGAAATGGCTACGAATTGGTCCAAACCCTTTTTTATGCTGTTCTGTAGTCACCTTTTTCAGCATAGTTTAGGGTTTGATTGTCATCCTACAAATTACATAATCTAGATCCTTTTACAAAAACAAGGGGTTTTTTTTCTGAAACAGAAGTAAACATAAGTGAAGTTTAAATCTCTGTCAGATTCCCAGTAATCATTTGCTTCTTGGGCTCTTTTATCCTCTATCTACAGAAGTGTTCAGCAGTAAATGTAGGGCTTTAGCACACAAACAGACAATAAAATCATTACATGAAAACAGTCTCAAAGTACAGCATCCAGCTTAGATCCCATATGTCAAATATCCAGAGAGATTCACCCTGAGAGAATGGTTCAGGTAGTTCAAACAGGAGACAACACTTAGTTTTTATGTAAGCTACATAAGGTGTCCTATAAACTCGCCTTTGTCTTTGGTTTGTGTATGGAAACACCCTCTTTATAACAGGAATTTCTTGACCTAACCTTTAGGCCATGATGATTATCTTACAAGAGAAAGGATAATTTGATGCTTTACGAGTCAATTACAATTGTTTGGAAACAGGTCTTAAAAAAAAAAAAAAACCAACCCAGAAAAGAATAAAGCAGGATAAAACTGAGCAGGCATATGTTGATAACAAAATGCCCTTTCTTAGCTCAGTAGTCTTTTAGAGCCCAGACTCAGAAAAGCACTTCAGGGCAGCTCTTAATGGATGCTTAAATCCCATGCACTCTCACATGTTTAGGATCCTTTGAAATACTCAGTGTTTGTAGCTCCTGCTGGTTTCACAGAAATGAAGAACTTATTTTACAGGATTGGACCATGGATGCTTTATGTAAATCATGATGGTGTTAGCTAAAATAGGAATAATAATTCCCAGAGCCAAAATGAGATGGCAATAAAGGAGATTAGAAATCCTGCCCATTTTTCTGTGGATTCAAAATACAAAGACAATAAGTAGGATAGAAGCAAAAAGAAATTAACAGTATCTACTAAAAATGTAGAAAAAGTTTGTACTTAATGTGGCAAAAAGACTTGAGTGAAAGGTTTAAGCAAATGATTTATTTGAATTCACAGGTTTAACTTTAAGGTGCAAGCAGACCACCTATCTGAAGTCTAATATTCCACTAATGCAGGTTTTTATGGATACAATGGAAAAGGGCACTACTGGTGGATCAGTGGAACAGGCTCCCCAGGGAGGTGGTTGAGGCCTCATGCCTGGAGATACTCCAGGTGAGGTTGTCCAAGGCTCTGAGCAGCCTGGTCTAGTTGAGGGTGTCCCTGCTCCCTGCAGGGGGCTGCACTAGATGCCCTTTGG
>JAOEGS010008595.1:94437-112408 GCA_025447755.1 Corythornis vintsioides | reverse complement strand
CTTTGGGGAGGGAGTGGGGTTAATAGAGAGCGGTCTGTTATCGGTCTGGGGGTTGCCCTGACCCCAAACCGCAACAACTAGTATAGGGGTTGTTTCCTCTGAAAGTGAAGGTAAGCACTAGCTTGGAAAAGAGCAGCAGCTCCATTCTCTCCAACAGGGGCTTGGCACTGCTTTGGGTCAAGTGAGATCTTTACTGACAGGCTGCAGACAAATATCTGCAGAGAACAGATGGACACCACCCTAATATGACCCCAAATGTAAACTTCCCCTCAGCATCTCCCTGCAAGGAGATACTGTACTTGTGCTGTGGTGGTGTCTGTCTCCACTCTGTGCTCTCAAACTGTTTGTGTGACATGTTCTGTTTACATCTGAGTTCTTCCTTTCCATTAGTCACTTCTCAGAAGTGATTCAATTGTTAAGCCAGTGCTAAGGGAAATTAGCAGGGGCATAGAGGATTCTGCTTTCCTCACATCCACTGACACTGGTGTGGAATGATAGGTCAGCCAGTGATGGGCATTAGGAGTAAATTTTGAGTAGTACCTATGGACTTTACTACCATTTAATTTTTTCACTAAATACGGTAAATAATATTCAGGTTCCCTAAGCCTACCCTTAGGAGAAGATCTCTTCTTATTTATTTGTCATTGAATTCAAATGCTGGATGGGTGCCACATCACTCTGTAAAGGCTCTCCAGGGCACAAGGAAGATGTAGTGGGAATGAGCAATTTTTGTGCCCTTTTTTCAAAAGTTAAGTAAAAATTGTGGAAATTCTCCCTACCTCAGATACTCCAGCCAGTCCAAGGGTGCTTGGATCAGTGCAGATCATTCCTCTTTTTTCTCTAGTACACAGAATAATGTTCCTATACTTTGGTTTTACCCAAGAGTTGTTTTTGTTTTGTTTTTTTTTTTCTGCAGGCCTTGGTGACATGGCAGTATCCAACACAGTAGGGAGCAATGTCTTTGACATTCTGGTGGGCCTTGGTGTTCCATGGGGTTTGCAGACCATGGTGATTGATTATGGATCAACTGTATGTATACTTGGCAAATCTTTAATTTGTGAATATTTTTTTTTCTATTAAAAAAAAAAAAAGATATCCTGAAAAGAAAGCATTCAAATAATATTGAAGGAAAAAAGCAGTAATCTACTGAACATCTTATTTGTTGCTTAGTAAGTTATTTCTTTGCTAAGGAGCCAGGAGTGGAAGCAATTCTCCTTCCACAAGCTGCAGTTAATTCCCAGTTTCTCAGCTGGAGTACATTGTATACCATACAGCATAAAAATAGTGCTGTGGATATCTGTTCATGGCTCTGTCATTGTCTGTCTGCCTCCCTGTACCACAGTAGTTTTGTCTGTAAGATGAGAATGACTTGAGAATGACATCTCTCTCTCCTGGGGATCTTTTAACATAAAATCCATTATAAGTGCTGACTTTTCTTTTTATGGAGGTGGGACTACTTATACATTTGTTTTGATTCCTTAATCTTCCTGTTCTTCATGATAATAAATCTGTCATGGATTTGCACTGATAAAATGTTTAAGATGGGCACTATTCAAAACAGAAGGTGGACTGTAAGTCAGTAAATTGATTTCAGATCTGAAAAGCACAGTTATTATATGCTCAGCATTTTAAAGGTCTCTAATTCCCACAGGTCAAGATAAACAGCAAAGGACTGGTCTATTCAGTTGGACTTTTGCTAGGATCAGTGGCACTTACTGTAAGTATTTTGTGTCTTCCAAATATCCTAATTGCAAAATACTTATTAGGTATTTACATGTTACAGAAGGACAAAATAGAAATGCTTATTATCCCTGATTCTTGTCAAGTAGCATTCTTCTGGCAATAAGAGCATTGTCCTCAGTGAGGACTGAACTCTGACATTTGGTGCAAGAGATGCTGTATATGTGAAGGTCACATTTATTTAAGTGCCAATGTTGAAATCCAGCAGCCCAAACCCTTATTGAAGGCCAGTCTGTAAGGACTGTGAAGCTCAGGACTTTGAATACTCATGCTACATGTCACTCAGCATAAGACTAGTTAAGGTGAAACAATAATTCTATTTCAAAAAGTCAATTTTGATGGTATTTAAGGTCTGATCCTGCTGATTCCCAGGGAACCTGCTGTGGAAAGTACCAAATCCCAAAGGTATAAAAATATCCACTTGTACTAATGTCTTTCACTGGTTGCCTGTGGATGCTCTGTAGGGGCTCTGTAGGGAAGGGGGTCATCACTGAAGAAAGAGTTCACACTGTTGCATGCCCAGGACTTAGAAAACTCCCCATCACCTGTGCACAGCTGGAGTTCCAGAATGACCAGGGCTGTTCACTCTGCCACTCACTACCTTCTGAATGCATCTGATCTACAGTCTCTGGGAGCCTGTTCTGTTCTTCTTCGTGCTTCTGCCGCACTGCACAGTGCCTGTGAAATAACAAAGATGTTCTTATGACATTTGTGTCTGGTGTTGCTGCATGCAAACTGGTAATCAGCACTTTGCAAGAGAGATGTGTTACTGTGCTAGCTGTTCATGCTCTTCTGAAGCGTATTTTGATAGCAGAAGCCTTATCAACCACGTTCAAAGTCTCTATTATTGTCTCATTTGTTCTACTGGATACCCTGATTTGTACAGACCCTCAAGCAAAACTCAGTGGAAAGTAATGAGCAGAACAAATAATTCAGGGGCACTCAACATCGTTGAGAATAGATACCTTTGTGAGGGCTTTGTGATGGGTTTGCTACCTCCAACTTGTAATTCCCCTTACTTCTGGAGCTGAGAGGAACATTGGATCCAGCACTACTTCTGAATCTGCTGAAAGAATTAACTTCAGGTGCTGGTGTACTACTGGGACATAAAAGATCTGTAGGGGAACAACTGGAGAGAGAGGCATTCCTGTGGTTTATAGTGAATCAGTCAGTGAGTGCTGCCTGACTAGAATGTGTCCCATATACTGAAAATGAAGTCCAGACTGAATCTGAGCACCTAGGGGCCAGTTACATGAAGAACTTGTGAAGGAGCCTTAAAATGGGTTTGTTTAATCTCTTGTAAAAGGTTCTTAGGACAGCTGAGAGCCAGAGTTTGAGTTCTTAGTTTCTTTCTTGGTCAGAAAAATCAGATGTTACCCTTTTGATATACAAAATACCAAGAAAATATTCTTCGTTCAAGATCTGTAATTAAAAGGACTCATTTTTGGCTCATACTGGTTTCCAGAAGTTTATTTGGGGGCTTAATTAACTACCACTTTGTTTGCTTGCAGGTGTTTGGAATCCATGTGAATAAGTGGAAACTGGACAGGAGGTTGGGCATCTACGTGTTGTTTCTTTATGCTGTTTTCCTGTGTTTCTCTATATTAATAGAGTACAATGTCTTCACCTTTGTCAACTTCCCTATGTGCCGAGAAGAACTTTAAACCACCACGGGGAGAAAGACTGAAATTCTTCTGATTTACATGTGCTGTAAGCCACAGGAGACATTTCACTTTTCTATCTTCTTTCCATCAGTAATTTGAGTGTCACTCCTGCCTCATCAGCTAACAAGCACTTTTACCATTGTGGAAGGATAAGGTACCTTTCTTTTAACATGCTAGCTCGAGGCAACCAAAGCATTTTCCTCCTCCTTGGATATGGCTGCTCACTCATAAAGCTGTGTGGATCTTCTGAAGAACTCTGAAATGACCCGTTTCTGGGACATTCCCTTGTGGTTTTCATTCTCCCTTTGCAGACAGTCAACCACCACCACTGAGGTTAGCAAGAAGATGGGACAACAAATCTTTATAGTTCTTTTGGTTTTGAGGTTTCTGTGGAAGACTAAGAAGCAAGTTGAGAACTTTTCTTGGCTCAGTCTCAGCTCTCAGCTTCAGGACCAGAAAGTCCAAGGCACATACCATGGCATGCACTGTTGAGGACATCCTTTCCCCCTTCAGGTGCTCTGCCTGTAAGAGGAACTGCACTGACAGTTTTTGATGGCACTGTTGAGTATTTGTCACTTTTTCAATAAAATGGACAATGTGGCAGAGAAGGAAGAAGAAATGGCTGTGTTGTATTTCTTCTAATGCACAAAAAAGTTGGTTGGAGTATCTGCAGATTGGAGAGAATGACATGCATAAGTTCATACTTGAAAAATGTTTAATCATGAATGAGGAATGATGTATACATAAATATAAACTAACATCTGTGGAATATTATACCACAAGAAAAACTTGACATTGGCCGTTGTAAGCCCATTGTGTAAATCTAGACAAGACTAAACAAATAAAATATAACTGGGTGCTCAGTAACTATTGGTTATTGTTATCAGCTGAGAGTAGTACCTGAACATAGTCCAAATTTCTGACAATGAAACCCACCCTGATTAGGATTTGATTTGATTGGTGAGGGAAGAAGCTTATTTCATCTGTCAAGAAGCTGGTATGTTCTTTTCCATTTTTTCATTTATTCCCAGAAGCTCAGTGAAGATGAGTGTCTGACACTGAGCAGTGCAGATAAGAAACACCTAGACAAAAGCAAGTCTGTCAAGAGAAACTGGTTCTTGATTTGATTACATGCAAGTTTTGAAGCATGATAAAATTATTCTGAACTCCCAGTAGAAGCCAAGTTTTTATGTCTTTTCCACCAGCATAAATCATATGAGGAGTTACTCTGGATCTAATTGACAGCAAGATCTAGCCCAGACTATTAAAAATCATGGGTAACATTCCACATTGTAGCAGTCTTATGATTGCAAATGACTGAGACAGCATATTTTGAATTGTTACTAAACTTTTAAAATATTTTAAAGCTGTATGTGAATGATCACATAAAGTTTCTAAAGAAGCACAGTTATCTTTATACATAGATTTTTTTTATTTTTTAATGTTTATAAACTAAATAAAATTATCAACTAACAGTTGTTGCATTTATAACTATATTAATATTTTGCACTTAAGAGTATATATGAAAAATCCCATTATTGTGTCAATGAGAACATACTATAAACCCTTAGCAAATAAGCACTAAATCAGAAATATCCTTATTTTGACATGTAAAATAATCTTGTTTAGCCAGCTCACATGCAGAATACTGTTTACACCAGGCAATGTGTTTACAACGAAATGTATTTTTGAATTTTGGTATTTATTAAGGAATGTATTCTGCTGTTGAAATTTATTTTTTTTTTAGGAATTGAATCCATTCAGTGTAATCCTAAGGAAAAAAAAAGAACAATGTATTTATTTGCTTTACAGCTTGTTACAAACATCAGTATTAGTATCCATTTAAGGTTTTTCATCTTAATTAAGTAGTTTAGTAGTTAAACTAGACAGTCCTAAAGGTGGCAACAAATACAGCATTAGTAAAATGCTTTATTGAATAGGCAAGCATGACAGTAAACACATTTAATCTCTCAGTTATGCAGATGACCCCATTTCCAGGCATTCAAGACATTTTTACTGCAGTGTAAAACTGAGGAGATAGGATTCATGGTCACCTTTGTGAGTCTGGTGTTGCAGAAAGGCAGTGAGGATGCAGCTTGCTGCTGCACCACAGAAGGAACATCCCTTACTCATCTTACTCTCTACCTTTCATGAGGACAGTTTGCTGCTGAAAATCTCGTGATAGCTTAGGAATGAGGCTGAAAGGAGAGGCTGAGTAAATGGGTTTTCTTCTTTTTTTTGGGTGGGCTTGGAGTATTAGCTGCCTCCCAGCAAACATTTGCTCTTCTGTGGCCAGTTCAGGCAGCTCAGATGTCTTCACACTATAGAAGAGTGTTTCCAAAATCTAGTTTTGAATGCCTGGTGATCAGCTGAGTTGAGAGTGATGACAACATCAATGTTTACAGTGCCAGACTTATCAAAATTGTACTTTGTCTTCATATTTCTGAGCCAGGCAACTTCAGAAGACATTGGGCACCATGTTCTTCTGTAGAAAACGTGCATGGTATTGTTTGCTAATGCCATGAATCCTTCAGACTTAGTTGACAATTGTTCTGCCTGAATTGCATATCACCTGCTTCAGAAAGCAAGAGTGTTCTGTTGTAGCAAGAGACAGTCTCTGAAGGTAAAGTTACCTTAAATTGTGTGGCCAGTCCTCTCAACTCTAGCCCTCCCTAAAACATAGACCTATTTCAGGGATAATTTATAGTGAATTCAAATGCTGCATTTCATGAGGTGGTCTCATGCCATGAGGTGGGTATCATGCCATGCTAATTGTTCTAAATAACACTAGTAGGATTTTCCTCTGATTCAACCACATGACCAGGGATATATTGCTTGCCAAAGAATTATTAGATGCTATGCTATGTCAGGGTCTTGATAATAATCATATGAAGTAGTTGAAAGAGTCCATATGTAGTATTTATCTATATGCTAAAATAAAGATGGAAGTTACAGACCAAGCCATGCAGATAAACTGAATGGCCTGAGAAAGATGGAGTTGACAAATTGTTGTATGTCAGGTAAACCCACATCAGTAATTCAGGAGGTTATTGCCAAGTAATAGTGGACTAGTGCCTTTCATGTGTGTACAAATAAAATAAATTTGCTGATGTGGTCAGGAAAACACTACAAATTTTGCTATTTTCCAGTCAAGAAAATAAATTATTCGTGCTGGGCTCTCTGCAATTAATACAGTTCATTATTACAGGCTGTTCTGTAACCTTTTATAGCCATTTTGTTGTACTAACCATTGCAAAAGTCTGAGTTTGCAATGCATGTCACAATGTTGTGTAAGTTGATACTGAGTTCAAGAGTGAAAAGAAAACTGGTGAATGTGAGAGGGAAAACTTGACTGTGATCTGAAAATTGCCAACATGCTAACACTGAAAATTAATACAACTTGGAAAAAGATCCCATATCCAGCAAAGCTTAACTTCAGTGGATTGATTCCATGCTGAAAACTAATCACATATACAAGTGCCTTGCTGGATTGTGTTGTAAGATGACAGTGGAGCATGGTTTCTGTGTTTTCAATCATATTCAGATTTTTTTTCATATTTTATTGCTTTTGTGGTCTAAATTTTATTATTTTTTTTCCTCAAATTAAAAGATTTGGCCAGAATCTGTGGAATTCTGCTCTGCTGATACCACTTTGTATTTCCACTCTGGTAAATCAGAACTGTTTCCTTGTCTCAGACTTCAGAACAGCACCTCTGCCCAGGTGTTCGTGCAGGATCAAAACTGAATCATGGCTGGCCAAGGAGCTTTTGGCAGCTCTTTTCTGCTGCACTTTCACTGGAGTAGCCCAATCCCACATGGACCTACAGGGTGCAATCCTGTCTATAGTGAGCAGGTGGGAATGAGTTCATATATCCATTGAGTTCAGCAGTGTTAGATTCCATTTATTCACCATAACAATTGTATTGAGTTATGAAGTATTGCCTGAGTAAAGATTTCAGGCTCAATATCTACATGTGTGAATCTAAAAAGCTACAGTTCTGGTTCTCTTAATGACTATTTGATGATTTAAGGGCTGCTCTCTGGGCTGAAGTCTAGCCTAGAAGATCACCTGAAGTCTTCCCAACAGGTACAGCATAGTCAACCATCTTTCTCCTGCCTCAGTCATTAGTGTGCCAATTTTTTCTTTTTATATGCTTGCTGCAGCTATAACAAACATCTAATTAGTTTCTGGGTTTAGATGATGTTTGTAAACATCCTGTCAACATGCAAACAAATGGAAAAGGTCTTCCCTAGTCTATTAGCAATTATAGAGAAGATTCTGTTCTCTTTTATTTCCTTTGTGACTATACTTTAATGACACACACTTGTTTCTATTGTGTTTGCTCTAGTTGCACAAATGCCTCATGAGTTGTGTTGTCTTTCTTGGATTGCTTGCAGTTGTAACACCATGGATTTCCATCCTACAGTTAGATGGTTTTGGTAGAGTGCTTGAAGCTGTGTGAATACTGCCTGATTATTTATGTCAAGAAAAGATCAGGCCTAATGTAATATGAAACAGACACTAAAACAACAGTGACAACCAGGTGAAACCAAAGAATATTCCCAATAGAAATGCCTCACATCTGAGCATAATTTTCTGTGGTTGGAAGCCTCCAATCTCTCAGATATTTGTTTTTTGAGAACTCAGAAGAAAATCTCTGCACCTCTTCCATTTTCTACACAGTTTTGTCTCTTTTGTTTGAACTCCAGATTTTTGTTGGGTGGTGAGATTTATATGATGGTTACACAGGTGAGTGACAGCATTTAGTTCCAGAAATTCTCTACCAAATTCTTTATTAGTCCTTTGAACTGTTCTGAAAACTCTGTCTCCAAATAATCAATATTCTGCTGAAAAGAAGAATGTCATTCAACTGACACTTGCATTCCAGTTTCTGACCTGCTGTGTACATGTTTAAAAACCTCCTTTGAAATAACTTGAGCATACACTTTTTTCATATTTTCCCCTGTGGGGGGTCCTGATTTTTCTTCCAGAGAAAGCTGTGAAATCCTATGCATCCCTGCCCTGAAATGTGAGATGTGTGTAGCTCCCTCTCCACAGGCTGAGATGTGTAGTGATGGTGGCAATTGTACATCACATTTTTCTGCTTGCTACCATACTGCTGACATGCAGTGCAGTGTCTGAAACAGATGAATTATTATGGGAAACTAATGCCCTTTGGGTGTTTTCCTATAAGAATTACATGTTTGCATTTAATTCCATGTATTTTTTATTTGCACAAAGAATGTAAGTGTTCATTACCATCTTATTGCTGAGATGATCTTGGTAAAAAACTTAAAAGATAAAGATTTATAGCAACAGGGAATTGTCACGGAATCTAAAGCTATCAGAATATATCAAAACCAGACAGTTATAATCTCTAGAATGACCAATACCAACTGAGATGCTTCCTTTCAGAGGGTTTTTACAGCAAGATTATGGCCTTCATTCATCTATCAATTGTGTATGCAAAGAACACTTGTAAATCTGCCTCCCCAGCAGCATCTGTCTTTTTAATGGCTGAAACTGCAGCAAACTAAGGACAAAATTCTTGCCTTCCCATTCTTGAGAGCAGTGCCAGTGCTTGTTAATATCCTGGTAGTTGGCACAAATTTCTATCAGTGGAACTGAGAGTAGAATTTGGCTCCCACTATCTCCTCCATTGCAAGAGAGTATTTGAAACCATTTATGATCACTGCAGGTTCAACTACTGAACCTTTGAAATTCCTTGTGTTTCATACTTGCAGGCATTTGCAGTGCACCCTGAGGAGGTGCTATACCTCTTAAAATGTTATTAAAACTTTCTAGAACTGCTTACTTTGAAAACAGAAAGGGATGGGTTTGTAAACTGTAAATAACAGAAATCTATTTATCATGTTATTTATTTTTTCAAAGACTGTGACCTTATGCACTGTGAATGCTCTGTGATATGGGGTCCTTTGTACAGATAAATATGTCATGAAATCCAAATGGATTTAATGTGATAATTTGTTACAAAATGTTGGCATGATATTTGATTATTTTTGTTGTGAAAATTTTAAAAAATAGTTAATGAATCATTTATAAAAGATGATAGCAGTCAGTATTGTAATGCACTATATAAGAATATGTACACAATCAATAAATTATATAAACAAATAGAGTGTTTGTTGTTTTTTTCTCAGATGATGAGAACATCTGAAACATTCTCATATTTACTGTTCAAAATCTGAAATTTCAGGATCCAGCTAGGATATGTCCCTGCACTTTGGTGGTCAAGTCTGAATCCTGCTCAGCTGAACTACAGAAGATCCCCATTTTCCAGGGAGTATCACCTGGATCAAGCCATGATTTGAGGTAAGTGTATCAGTTTGATCTGCAGCAATTCTGAAAGACAGAATTTGCTCTTTTGGGACTAGATGTGTGTGGTATGCTGAGAAAGCAATTTGTTGTAGAGCAGTGATCCAGAATTAGTGATGGCAGTCTCAGAAACAAGCTGATCAAGTGTATTTTGGCTCCTTTTGTCCCATGGTATAGTGGCAGCAATCAGGTTCACACTGGGTGCTGAGCAGAGGAGATGGAAGCAAGGTCCAAAACTGCACAGGACTTTTCCTTTCCTTAGGCTCTAGAGATAGTGTGAAGAGAAGGAATGATCCCTCTTGCCCTTGATTGTCCATTTCCAGCATCCCTGTAGTCCACTTAAGGGTGTATGGTGACTTCTGCTATATGTACATGTTCTCTGGTGCAGTCTGTTCTGGGCTGGCATCAGGCTTTGAAATGCAGTTCTTGGAAAAATGGGAGCTGAGAGTGAACTTCAGTTCATGTGCTGGTGTGTTAGCAGTTTAATTAGACAAGAGTCTTCTCATGAATACTTCCAGCCAGTTTACTACCAGGAGATGCAAATTAACATCATGCTTGACTTGATTTTCCTTAACCACAGTGCATGCTTTTGGAACCCCTGTTTCTGTATAAACCTGTCATTAGCCACTGTGGGTTTTCTGCATCTGTAGGAGAGAGTCCCAGTGAAGTGGAGAAAATGGGATATCCTGCATTCTTTGTCTTTTTTTGTCAGGGTTCATTCTTTGGTGTATGCTAGGCTAACTTTTCCTAAGCTGAGGCAAGGAAAATACTCTTTCTTTTACACAGAATTATTTTTTTTTAATGAAAATGTGAATGTGGAAAGTACCTCTTCTTTTAATCCCCCATAGGTTTGACCCATCATGATCTGTTATGTAATAGGCTCTATAAAAGTCACTTAATCTATGGATTAGTGGCACAATAGGCATGACAATTCCTATGGACTCTTATCATATGCCATATTATTGATGCAAACACTTCCTACTCTATGGAGAGCAGAACTGTTGTATAATCAGTGAAAGCAGTTTATGATAGCTAGAGTGCTCACTGTACTTAAGGGCTTCCCCTATAAGCCATTTTTAAACCTTTTCAACTCAACTGCATAAATAAAAATAAAAGGACTGCAACATGCTGTGGTTTAAGATGGAAAGGGTGAATTGGTCCTAGAAAAGACAAGAATCCCTCTGTTTGTCATGGATCTATCCCAGAGAAGTGGTATTTGCAGTGTCTGGATATTATTTTGTCATTTAGTTTTTCTGTAATTTTTGCTTCCAAAGCTTGATATTGGAACAGTTTCACATTCCAAACTTGTCATATCTCTGGATTAAAAAAAAAAACACCCAGCAAAACTGACAGAATTTATTATATTAAAATTTGTCTTGATTTTAATATACTAAATATTTTACAAAAATACTGAACTGTGTTGCAGAAATAATAATTTTGCAGAAAAATATGGGATTTTTTAAAATGAAGTTTGGTCAATATAATTTATAAAAATAATTTCAAAACTTTTATGTTTCTGAAACTCTACATTCTTCAAATTACAAATAGTCTGAATGATTTCACACACAAAAATTGCTTCTCTCAAATCATGTGAAACTGAAATAGCACCACAGTACTGGATTTTTGTTGTTTATTTCCTGAGTCTTTTTTTAGCTCTATTCCTTTCTTCTTTCCTAACAGTACCTTTGGACATGTCTGACTCTTTAAAAACTGATGTTTTGCATTTGCAAAATCTTAGGTCTTGAATTGTAGAAAATAAGAACCTAGGGTAGAGATGAATTTGTGTGATGCATCTAAGAGATTGTTATGCCAATAGCCAGGGGTGCATTTCACAGGTGCCCAACTGGTGAACAAATCTAAGGCATATTTTTTTCTTGGACTTCTATGCCCTGAACCAATGGGAAGATTCAGAACTGAGATCTGACAAGCCTGTAGTGAGGGATGGGTGAATCTCAGCCAACCGATTTGTCTAAGTTCTTCTTTGTGCAAGCTCATCATCATCTGAAAATGACTATGTGAGTTGGAGCAAAGAGCTCAAAGTTTTATGAGATACAGTAGCTAAAAATTTAGAACTAGATAGGGCAAAAAGTCAGATGTGAACTTAAATAATAGCAGCAATTGGGCACTAAGATACCTTACACAGAAAGTTGGTGAATTTTCCATCATGCAGCCTTTCAGTCAGACTTTCTGATTTTCTAAGAGAAATCCTTCTAAAAACCAGAAGAGCAAAAGTTACAGGCTTGATAAAAAAAAAAAAAGTTTGTCTAGTGTGACACAGAAAGTGTGTCTTGATGATGATAAAGATTCCTCTGACTCTTTCTAACTTAAGTGGTCTACACTGAGGCCAATACATTGACAGCTGCCTGGCATTTCTATTTCCACTGTGGGCTGTTTGGCACAGGCTGTTGACTCTTAGAAAGCTGGGAAATTCCTCAAAAGATTAAAGGGTCAAAGACACCTTTATCTCCCTCTCCTTTCCATGCAATTGGTTTTCTCTTCCTCTTCGTCATACTGCTGCCTTATTTTTTAGAATATTCTTTTTCCATTAACTAGAAAATATAAAGCTAGAAAATACATCAAGTATTTCCAAAGGCTGCCAAATGGGAGTGCCACCAGCCCTGTCTAACAGCACATCTGTCAGTCCCCAGCCTCCACGCAGTCTGTATTCAGTCAGTTTTCCAGTACAGCAAGTATTACTTGACCACTTCAGTAACTCCAGGTCAGATGTGCTCTGAGACTGCCTGGAGCTTCCCAGCACTGACAGCTGTTCATTTGCTACCACTTACAACCTTAGCCTTGCCTTTTGCTTTCCCTGGGCAAAGCTTTTTGCCAAGCTGTCCTCTGCCAGTGATAGCCATTTCATTTTTCAGGTCCTGTGTAAATATAAAGGTTTCCAAACTCCATCTGGTTCCAGTTACTCAAGCAATAGAAATACACATGCTTCAGGAATTTGCAGAGTGAGAGTTACTTCTTTGCTGCCTTATAAAATCCTTTACCAGATTCACTGTGCTGTTGCCTCCCGATATACCTGTAGTCCAGAGAACAATTTCCCCCCAGACTAACTGAAGATAGAGAAATAAATAAGCTGACAGGCTCAGCCCCTTCTTTCTAATAAGGTTAACCTGCCTCCACTGCTAAATATGGCTTGGTAAAGCACACGCACACCCTTGACCACCAAAGCCTGCCTCTTCCTGAAATCCCCCATTCATATAAATACAGGAAGTAGAAAGGAGAGAGGCAACATTCAGACCTTCTTGGGAGTTTGCTTTCATTGCAGCTCCTGTTCGGTTCCTGCCCCACGACACCACTGAGCACCCAAAGCTGGTTTTAAACATCCTCCCCTTGCTGCCCTTGAAAGATCATCCTCAGCCCAAAGCCCAAGGATGTGGAGGTTCTGTTCAGCGATGGAAAGGAATCGCTTTCTGTACCAAGGAACTCTAAAGCCACTGTGAAACAGAAAGTGCCTGAAAGTTTGCTGTAATGATGAAAACATCAGCAGGAGACCAGGGAGCCAGGGATGACTCAGGGTAAGTCCTGAATCTTCAGTGACTGCTCATGTTTAATAACTGTTGCTTTCCTTCTACTTGAAAAAGAGCTCTCAGCTGCATTTGCAGGCTGGTTGCTGAGTTATCAGCTACACAATCACAATGCAAATTGTACTGTAATTTACAGTATTTCCTTAAGCTAATGTGTTCCAGCTGAAAACAAACTGCAATACCATTATTTAGCTTGAATCTTGGCTATTTAGAGGAAAAGAATGACAGAATCCAAGCTGCAGTTTAGGGAAAGAATAAGGGAGGTCTGTGCTTTTGGAACTGTGACAGATCTTTTCTGGGAGGCTTGCTTTGTTCCTACTGAAATGCTGATAAGTGGGTGAGGGAACATCCCTTATGAGGTGATAGTCACCACCAGCCCAGCCCACAGACTCCCAGGAGACTTCAGATGTGCTGTGTGTTAGGAAAAGTTCCAGGCTTTCCTTGATTCTGACTGTCAGACACTGCACCTTGCAGGATCAAGCCCTGTGAAAACATAGTGGGAGAGAAAATGAGTTTTGACTGGAAGGACAACCAGCTGCTGGCATTCCAGGTTGTGGCTGGAATCTGCCCAAGGCTCCGTTGTATCATAAAGCCCATGCTGAAGCTCAGTGTTTCTGTTTCCTCTTGAAAACAATCAAGGGAAAATGACACAGCTGCTGAAACCTCTGGTCACCCCCTTGGAAAACCAGCTAACACCAGATATGAAGAGTGTTTCTTATCTGTCTGACACGCTTAGCCTGTTTCCCGTGACTAAAAGCTCCCAGAGGTGTCTGTGATGGGTGCAGCAGAAAAAGCTGGATGGGTGGATATGGGACATTTGCATTTTCAGTGACTAGGGAGTGCTGCAAGTCAGTTCCCTTTGATAAAATTGCTGCTGACAGGCTGCTGTGCTGTAGTTCCACCATAGCACTGTTCCCAAATACACCCATGGAGTGTGGGGGACTGAGGGAGAGCCCTGCATTCCAGCTCTCACTGCTTTTGCCTTGTTCAGTTATTGACATGAAGTGGA
The DNA here is from genome assembly GCA_025447755.1 of Corythornis vintsioides. Lineage (NCBI taxonomy): Eukaryota > Metazoa > Chordata > Aves > Coraciiformes > Alcedinidae > Corythornis > Corythornis vintsioides. The sequence continues at coordinate 98,122 of JAOEGS010008595.1, read as the reverse complement.
ACAATGACACTCCTGTTCCAAAGTACAACTTCTCAGTTCCCCTTCGTGTTAAACACTGAGGAACAAAGATCATGCAGCCAGAAGGAAAAAATGAAATAATCCAATCCCTGTAGACCAGCAAGAGGAACTTAGTAGGTGGTAACCCAAAGAACTTGCACTTTACAGATATTCCCTGCATTTGTGATAGTTAGATGCCAAGTACTTAGAAATGGAAGTATATATATTACTTATCTCACAGCTTGTCTGAAAGAAGCCACGTGCTTGCAAAGGTTTGAATTCAGTTTAGACTTGCAGGAGAAAGTAAACAAGTAAACAAGCCACAGTCCTAGATCTGGACTGTAAATCAAGTGGTTGGTGGAATATTGAAGCATGAATGGGTATGATGTATGCATTCTTCATAGGTTTATGAGGATCTGAACAATTTAACAGAACAGCCTTTTCTTTCATTAACTGACAGTATTTATTTTCAGTCTCTCTCCCACTCCTATTTTATATGAGTGGAATTCAGGTATTTTAAAAATCTGGTTTTACTCTCTTTGTTTATGAGGTAGGATATTGCTGAAGATCCTCAAAATTAGACTTCAGCATGCATACCTTGTGGTCTCCAGCACTTTACAGAATTGGAAATGTGTCTAAGTGCTGTTTAGTTAATTTCCTGTTATGGTGACTTTGAATTGTGCCAGCTCTACCAAGTACATGTAGATAGAATTGGTAGCTTTCAAAAGAGATGGTAACATTAAGGCAAACTTTTGGACCTGATTTTGAAGTTCTGTGTACAAAAATTCCATGAGCAGTTGCTGAGGTTGCTGACCTTCATTCACTAGAGTCTTCAGGTTATTAATGACATGGGAAAGGTTACTCACGTGCACAGAAATTATGACAATGCAAGTGACCATAGAAGTACCCTAGCAACTTGGAAAGTACCCATGTATCCATTCCTAGTAATGCCTGAAGTGTCTATTCTGCATATAGGAGATCAATAAGGAGGCTTTGATGACTTACATGTCTGAAATAGAAGATGGACACAGGCCAAATCTGAATTTGGAGCTCCTCAGAGAGAAATATGGAGAGAAGTGTTGCTAGGGACTGGATAGAAATCAATCAGTTTCTTCCAAAATAAGAGAAAAACACAGAAATTTAACCAGTAATTCTGACCTGGAGTCAGTTTAACTCCTAGGAACATTAGTAAGTGGTGAGATCACAAAACATCTGGGGAAATGTGAGCTGATTGAGCTTGGTGATCACAGTTTCATGAAAATGTATATACCTTCATTTCAACATCTGGCAAATGTATGGAGGAGATGATGAGAAGAGCAGACAGGAGCTGAGACAGACACAATAAGCAAATATTAAGTACTCCTTGGGAATAATAAGTGGTTAAGGTAGCTGGGATAGGTTACAGTGGTTCTCATTTCTGGGTCATCAGGCTACCTAATGAAGTAATGATTGTGCCTCTTTTCAGTGAGGTGTCTTTTTGGCACAAAACCCACCATCACAGGTGACAGATTTCACATGATGAATGTAGACATAATGAGATCAAGCACTGGAGGAATCTGGAAACTGAACAGCTCTCATAGGTTCACAGATCTTGTCTTCAAAAGAAACAGTTTTGATTATCTAGCCTGATTGGTGTAGAACAGAGCAGACAACTGCTTTGGTAAGCACCTTATCAAATCCTTGTCTTCTGCTGGAATGGGAGCTTTTAGATTTTGTGGCTACAAAAGCTTTCTTATCAAATTACTCTTCTTCCCAGGCTACATATCTATGTCTCCTGTGCAGTAAGTAAATCTAATACCAACATTACAGGTTTAAACTGAGAAAAGGATTTAAAAAATCTCAAGAGCTGTCCTTTGTAAAGGGCTTAATATGAGTTTATTTGAATCAGTGGAACAAGTTCTGTTGGTCTCAGGTTGGCTTAGACCCAATGCAAAGTACTGCTCGGAGAAAACCCCAGCATAGAATATATGATATGTGGTGTTTAAGTGAGGAAGGGACACACTTGAGGCAACTGGCAACAGTGCATCAAATCTCTCTGCTCTGTCAGTTCTGGTAAGTGACACACTTGCAGTCCCAGGAGATGGTGCTTCTCAGGAAGGAAATGTCTGCTCAAGGTGCATTTCCCCAAGATCAAGATAGTACTGTAAAGATGCAGAGAAGGAGGTGCATAAAAGTATACCTGAATTCAAAATTCAAAGTATACCTGAATTTGGTGTATCCAGACAGAAGACATAAAGCCTCTTGAAATCCATTCACCAGAAAAGCATGTTTACAACCACACTGATTTGTCCTGGGATCTTTCCAGTGCTTCCCAGTGAGCACTCACCAAGCCTGCACGTTGTGCAGTGACAGCAGCAGTAGGGTGGAAGGCAACCACCTCTGTTCTCTAGAGAAACATGGTAGATCATACAGGGAATAGTGCCTCTGAGTAGAGAACTCACCATTATTGCAGTGTCACACCAGGTGAGTAGGGACACAAACTTCAGCAATATTCTCCTCACCTTTCTACTCCAGTTTCATATAGATAGCAGTTTTCACCTCCTGTCCTAAATGGCTACGTGCTGGTTTCTATTGTTGACTTCCAAAAGTAAAGGCAGTATAGGCTGAAAAACATACACACATATGTGTGGATTCATCTTTCTTGCTCTGAGTGTGCAAGTATACAAGTAGAACAGTGTGTCCTGGCAAGTAGCTATGAGGGCTCCTTGGTACAAATTTTGTCTGGCTCTATCCCTTATGAAACCATATGTACATAGTCGAGATACCTTAGAGATTACCTATTTTGCAGCATTTTTCCAAATGATAGCAGAAATATGTTTTGTATCCCTCTGTAAATACAGGTGGCTTCTCTGAGATCAACAATATATGCCTGTAAGACTCCGAAGTATCTCTAAAACCACCTGGAAAATAGACATAAAAGCTAATTCCTCAGCCAATTCCATTAGAAAAAGAAGCTGCCTTAAGATTCTCTTCCCAGAGTTTTAAATGCTTGCCTGCTCTGATTGCTAGAGAGCACAGAAACCAAAGTGTCCTAGTGAAACAAGGACAAAGCATTGCCCATTGCAGGCCTTTAGCCATTATAATTTTGGAAGGGAGAAGGATTTTTGCATTTGGGAATAGAAAAATAGTTCTTTAGAAAGGTAATTAGAAACAAAAGGCAGCTGTTTGGAATGTCTGCCCAAATTCTAGTGCAGATGGATCTGTGAGTAAAGGGTAATTCTGATCATCAAAAGCCCTGTGATGTCCCAGAAGACTGCACTTGCCCAACTGTATTACAAAAGTATTGTCCCTATGTGGGGAAGAGTCCTATATAGCTTGTGTTTGTTCCTTTGTGAGGAATTACAAATCAATGACAATCAATGTAGGTATTTAACAAGTCATTATGATATTTAGAATTAGAAAGAACAATGGGAATGCACATTTATCACATGTTCTCTAGGAAACCAAGGAGAGTTTATAATCCCTGTTGCCATATTAGGGTGGTCCTACAGTCAAAGAGGCCAGGATGGGCCCAGTTTTGGCAGCAGTGGTCTTCAGAGCACCAACCAGATCACAGATCACTGTGCTGATCTCGTGCCTTACATGGAAGGGACTTCTAAGGCATTTAAGTTACAAACCTGAGTATATTATTCTGTAGGGTTGAAGTATTCATACCACCAAATAAGATTTATTATTTATAAATATGTTT
>JAOEGS010008595.1:16013-34765 GCA_025447755.1 Corythornis vintsioides | reverse complement strand
TAACCTGGATAACTATTTAAAAATACATACAGTGCAAAATTTCCACATCTTAAAAAAATAATCTCAATTGAAATATATATTATTTTTAAAAATGCATTTTGAAGTCTTGAATTGCCCTCATAATAATATAGTTTTAAATTGGACTGCAGAGTGATTTTGTTGTTGATTCTTGAAGGAGATGTGCTAGGAACATTCAGTTGTGGAAAGCTGAAGTGGGGAGGCACAGAGACCCTCTGGTCCATGCCCTTAGGGCCTGGGGAATCAGAGACTCATAGAATTGATTGGAAGGTTGGAAGGCACCTCAAGGATCATCTAGTCCAACCTTTTAAAGTAAACTATATATACATAGTTTAAATGAGATGGCCTAGCACTGTGTCAATCTGAGTTTTAAAACTGTCCAGTGCAGGGGAAATCACCACTTCCCTTGGGAGATTATTCCAATGTCTAATTGTTCTCATGGTGAAAAATTTTCTTCTGGAGTCCATTCAGAATCTCGCAAGGAGTAGCTTGTACCCATAAGTGACTCCTGGGCTAAGCTGAGGAGATGTGAACAGACTATGCAGGGGCAGTTTCTAGGTGGCATAAAGCTGTAGCCATCCCACAAGTGCCTTCCAGAGCTGTCCATGCTGCTATTGCCCAACAAAGACCTCCTCATGAACCACTATGAGAGGACCCTAGGAGAGATGGAAGTTCTGGACCTCCAGCCACAGTGAAACTGGGTGCAGGGCCAGACCCATGGCCTGCCATGAAGTTGTCACCCACAGGGAGGCAGCAAAGGCCACATCTCAGCTCCTGCGAAAGCTCCACAGTGCAAAGGAAAATTGTGAAAAATCCCCTGAAGGCTGGACACAGCCCATATAGCCCTGTGAAATCATGGGCTTTATTATGCTTCCCATATTAGTCAAAAGCCTCCCTGATCATCTCAGGAAGAAGGAATGGTGGCTGAGGCACAGCATATATCCACCCAGCCCCAAGTCCTGCTCTGGCAGCAGCTCATAGCAAGGACCACACAAGGACCATAATAGCTGAGCAAGCAAATGCCACCTTTCCTCAGAAGATTCCCACCATCTCCCAGCATCAGGAGGACTGTTTTCCATTCCTTTGAAGGAATCAAAGACACATAAACTCATCCTGGTAACCAGATTGCTGAGGTGTGCCCCTGCACACCTCTCTGGCTACCTCACTCATCTGCAGGGATTTTTAGGAAAAATCATTTCAGTGAATGGATTGTCAGGCATTGGAACAGGCTGCACAGGGAGGTGCTTGAGTCACCATCCCTGGTTGTCTTTAAAAGCCATATGGATGTGGTGCTTGGGGATATGGCTTAGGGGTGGACTTATTAGAGTAGGGTTAATGGTTGGACTCAATTGCCTTAAAGGTCTTTTCTAACCTTGATGATTCTGTGGTCCTCCATAAATGCAGTTTGGAAACACATAGACCAAATATTTGGCATATCTCACTTCTGCTGGGGAACCTGAGCATTTTCTCACCTAAAAGTCCAGGAATTCTTTTAAACTTCACAGATACAAATGAAACATGCAAGTTGCACTATGGGCAAAGGTTCTCTAGATTCTGTTCCTCAAGGTTGTGGGTTTTTTTGGCAAACTGTCTGGAATAGGATACAAGTAAATCAGTTTTCTCAGCATAACTTCTGCTGTTTCCTTACTAATGAAAGGAAGTTTGGAGGACATGCTCTTAAGCCTCTGTTTGGGTGATGGTAGAGTTACATGGGTGCTATGGTTTAGGTTCAGGGCATTCCCAGATCTCTGATGATTTTGGTTGGTTATTGTAGACTATTACTTCTTTGCATCCTGTTTCTTCAGGAGCTGTAGAAAGGTGGTAAACTGTTCAGTCATCATATTCACCAAAATCAGAAAAAAATGTTTTCACTTATGTGTCTTTACAGGGCTAATTATTTGGTTATTTATTAGTTCAAGTATTTTCTGATTCAGAGCTTGTGCATCAGAGAGGAGAAAGGAGAGAATAACTAGGGCACTGGAGAATGATTGGAGGGGCATTATTGGAGGAGAATTATTGGAGGAGCATTATGAGCATTTATGACCTCTAGGCTGTTGGAGCTTTGGTGCTGAATTCTGTCTCCTTCAGTCCTGAGTCACTGTGTTAACTGCAAGGTCTACCCCCATGTTTCTCTTCAGGATTTCATCTCTATCTCTTTCCTGGACATTGGTGGCCAGTCAAGGACACTGGCCTCCCGGAGAGACACCACAGCCCAGCAGCTGAGGCAGCAGTGTGCTGACAAGTTTGAAGTCTCCCATCCCGAGGACTATGAACTTTTTGTTTATGTTGATGAGCAGTGGCTGCAGCTGGACCAAGATGCCCTTCCTCACCATATTAAAGGCTCCCTGCTGAAGAGTGAAACCAAGAAAGAGTTCTGTTTTATTTATAAACCAATAGACCATAAGACCCCACCTGTTCCAATTGTCAAGGAGTCAGACTTCCTCTAAGGGTCATGCTGCTCTTTTGATGTGTTTTCTGCCATTCTGGAAGGGCTGGATAGTTTATGTCCTGAGATCCTCTGGTATCTGCAGACCTTGGAAGATCTCTCGAGCGTGGCCTTCAATGCAGGGCAGATGTGCTACCTGCAGATGCTGTCTGAACACAGGGCATTTCTCAGTAGAGTTCATTTGCAGAAATAAAAGGAGAATAAGGAGGGAACAAAAAAAGGAGAACATTAATCCTATGGAAAACTTGAAGTACCAAACCTCAGAACCTCCCACTGGCAATCAGACCATGTGGCAGAATGTATGTGGACAGTGGAGAAAATCCAGAGGTCCTGTGGAAAGGGGGACGTTTACTCCGTAATCAATGGTGGTAGGTGTGAATGACCTCTGTGCACAAGGCCTGTGCAAGGTCTGCACACAGCTCAGGCTGTTTGGAGGAAAGAAAAGCTGTGTTTATGCCTTACAGGATCTGCTCATGCAGTTTGAATACACTCAGTCTTGTCCCATGTCTTTGGTGGAATAGGGTTGCCACCTGTAGCAGAATTCCATCTCCATCCTGCTGTCTACACTGCTTTGAAATCCATGTCATTCCAAACCATGCAAGAGGGTCCTGGACATTCACTGAGAATACATTTTCTGCCATCTACTTGTGACTGAAATCAGCTGGTTGCAGGCATTGTCATCAGTGTCTTTTTTCTTATAGTCTTCACCATCAGTTTTACATGTACAGCAGTTCTAATCACATTGGTTGTGTGATAGTGTCTGGTTAATTGTATATTTATTTGCATGTGTGATATGGTGCAATTATTTTAAAATAAATGTAAAGAACTGAATAATTTGCCCAGTGTAGCAAACCAGGTTAAAATATGGAAGTTAAAAAGAGCTAGAATTAAACACCTGTCCATTTCTACCTAGGTGTCATTTTCTCTGGTGTTTTCATAACTGCAAGTCCTGATAGGTTATTACCTAGGTTATAGGTTATATATGATTCAAATTACTTGAATAAATTCAGGCTGTTGCAGGCAGAACTTGCTCTTCTCCTCTCTACCTGTGCTTTCAGACAGGCAGTCATTGCAGACTGAAATTTCCACTGAATAAATGGAACCAATGCAAAAATGCATTTCATGAAATTTAGAAAACACTTTCCAGGACTGGATAATGGAAGGGGAGCCTTCACTGCAAGGCAGTTCCATATCTTCTGGGTGCCTTCACTCAGGCAAGATTCCCACTGCCAACACAGGAGACTGTCTGCATGCAGGAGGCAAGCAACCCCCACTGCAGTGGCACAAACCTGGGCTCAAGCCCTGATAAGAAAGAAAGGGTTCTTTAGATTATTTTCTTGGGGTGTTTGTTGAAAACAGCTGTTCCCTCCCATTGATATTCAAAAAAAGAACTGGGACACAACAGGCCAAGTTGCCCAGTGTCCCTGCCTTACTCCTGAGGCTCCAAAGGGGCAATGGTGCATGCAGCTGGCTACTCAGACTCTGGGGATTGAAATGGCCACATGTATGTGCCCCATCTGTAGCACCACTGACCAAATCTGCAGCCAGATAGCAACCCAGAGCTGTGCCCCTGCCAGCTTGGGCTGAGCGTGCCTCTTGAAGAGCACAACCAAGAATGAGGAACAGTGAGCAACAGCAGTCTTGGTTACAAGGACATCATGTGCAGAGCTTGCACTCTGTGACACCACCACTGAGCTGACTCTTAAATTCATGGTTATTTCTGCTCGTTTGCAGCTGTCAGCACCTCCACCCTGCCTCTGGGCAGCACACAAGGGGGGGTGCCAGAGCTGAACCCCTCCCTCAGCTGCCACCAGCCTCCTGCAGGGCACTGTGCTCCTGCTGGGAGCCTGTGTGGGTCTCAGGGTGGCACTCAGGACCACACCTGATGTCCAGCACTGGCCTGATGGAGGAGGTGCTGCCCTGAGGGCACACACAGGCTTTGCTGCCTCCAGTGCCACCCCAGGGCTACCCTACCTGGCCCATGGCCCAGGACCCCAGTTCAGTAAATCCCAGTAAAAAAAATAAATCAGTAAAGCCAGTAACTCCCTGACACACAGGACAGAGAAGCCAGTTTCCACTTTAGATATCATCACTGATGTCTTTAGGTTCTGAGGGCTGACCTACTCTGTGCTGGCCATACTGGGGATGATCTTGACTGTCACCCCTGGGGCTGTGGCAGCAGGAGGGTGCCAACCTCTGGGCAGCATCACTTATGACTTTCCTTTTTTTCTCTTTTTTTCTTACCTCGCTCTCCAGGTCCTCTGTTTTGCACCCAGTTACCCACAGGACACATCTTGCAGCCCAGCTCTCACCTCCCCCACTCAAACCTTGGGCCCAGACTAGCTCTCTAGCCCACTTCCCACAAGACTTCTCATGCCCCTTGGTAGGACTCCAAACCAGAGGTACCAATCTCACCTCTCACCACCTGTGTACAGGTATTACAGGTATTAAACTACCACAGGGTCCATGAACAGCAGGACTTGGGGGGGGGTCCCCAGCACCAGACCCAGAGGTGGAAGGGGGTGTGTCTGACCAGCAGCTTAGTTCTGCTGTGGCTGCTGCAAGTTATTTTAAGCCCCAGAAGAAAAGATGTAGTGTGTCTGCCAAAGGCCTTGGCCTGATCAGTTTATACTGTAACATTCAGAGTTAATGAGCCTAAAGTAATCTGATGGGATGAGGCTAAAGTAGAACCATGCCAGGCAGGAAGCTGGGACTGATCTGCTGCTGGATATTTCTGGAGCACAATCAGACTTTGCACTGCCCAGGGTTGAACAACAGCTTGAAGTGAAGCACTCCAGCACCTTGCAGCCTCTTGGGGTGTCTGAGTCAGCAGCTGGACCTTGGGGAGGGTGAACCACAGATGATATGGCTGGTCAGTGGAACCCATGGAAACTGCAACAGTGCTAAATCACTGCAATCCAAATGGCCTCAGAATAAAAATAAACCAAAGTCCCCAAATCAGACCTGAAGATCCCAGTTTTCAAAATGCAAAGGGTGCCAGTTGAGTTTCTGAAGGGTCTCAAATGGCTCATGCACCATTTTCCTCTGGCGTAACAACTGCAAAGCTCTGATTTGGTTTGCAGAGGTTACCATGGCCCTCCTGAACTCAGAGATTATTGACAGCAATGCAAGTTACTGTGCCAGGCTCTGCTGAACTCAGAGATTATTGACAGCAATGAGAGTTACTGTGCCAGGCTTGAGCTGCCTGGAAGAAACCCCAGTGCTGGGGCTCAATGCAGAGCAGGGCTTGCTCAGAGGCCATGGGGGAACCTGGCCTGTTTTCTGTCACATTATATAAACCACCAGCCACAACTTTGCTAAACACACATCTCAGGAATGCAGAGGTGACACTTCCTCCAGGGCCTGACCACAGCTGTCCCATGTCAGGGAATACAAGCTGAGACATGACCTGTAATGATGAGATCCTGGAGTTCCAAGGACAGGTGGCTGCTGCCTCCCCCTGCTCACAGCTCAGCAGTTGGACTCTGGCTCTGCCCATGCCAGGGTCATCCAGAAACAGCCCATCTGGAACAAACCTGCTGTTGTTTTGGTGACTGGCAAAGCTCTGAGTCCCCAGTGTGGAGATCTGGAGTGGTTCAGCATGGCCCTCTGGACCCTGGTGCCCAGGGTTCTGTGCTGCTTTGGGCTGGTAATTAACCTTTAGGCAGTTTAAAATAAAAATAGTGGGAATTAAATGGGAATTTTTAAATGCTCCATGGCATTTTATTAATTTGCTTTGCCATGCTGTTTCCTGCAGCTTAGGCAAGGAGGAAGCAATCCAGTCTGGTGACCTGCAGCCTGCCCAGCTTACTCACTGTGACTCGTGCTGTGGCCCTCACATGAGCCATCAGCAGACTGGAGTGGTTCTTGAAACCTTGACCAAGTAGGGTTGTGCAATCCAGCCAAGGCTTCCTCAAACACTTGTTTGCACAGAAACATTGTGCAATGGTCATTCATTTACTCCCAAGGAAAGGATCCCAGTGTGAGAAAGAGAGAGACCTGCTGAACTCAGCAACTTCTATAAAGAAAAAAACAAAAGGCCTACGAGGACACTTCATGCAGAGAGCTGATTTAACACCACTTTGCACCCAGTGCTAGGTCTGTCAATAATTCACTGAAATAATTACACCAGCAGGTCACATATAACCTCAAATAAAAGCCAGTGAAATCAAAGGGAATTTTCCTGCTCAAGTCAAGAGCTTTTGGGGGCTCATCATGCATCAGTCACCAACTGTACTTTAAAACCAGCACAAGCCTGGCTTTTCCCCCCAGACTCATGGAGTGATTCAGGCTGCCAGGGACACCTGGAGGTCACCAGTCCAATCACTGCTCAGGTGGGGCTGCCTCCCAAGGTTTTTCAGGAACCCTGGTCCAGCATTTCAACCCTTTGGCACTGTAAAAAAAAATTCCTCCTGTCCATTGGTGCAAAGACCCTGCCTGACCCACTGGAGTCCTTCCTTGGATGGGTGTTTCTACTGGGGGTTCCTGGCCAGCTCTCTGGTGCACGAGATTATGGACTTCCAGCACTTCTGTAGTCTCCTGATTCTTTTATCACATCCCTAGGAAGGAAACGTCCTCTGATTCAGAATGGCCTGAGCTTTTGGCACAAAATGCTGCTTAGTCAGGACTTTAATGTCCTTTCCCTCTGCTGTTCCTCCATCCCTGTTTGCACTGGGCAGACGCTGGGCACAGAAACAGCTTTCAGTTTCCAGCCCTGAGATGGGCACGACTCTCAGCACTAAAAGCATCCTGGTAAAAGAAGATGCAACTTGGTTTGGACATAGCTGTGACTTACTGGCATCTCTGAAAAAGTGCATGATCTCCAATCCAGGTGAACTGCTTTCTGCTTTATTGCTAGTAGAGAAGGGCCCTAGGGCAGATACAGGTGCTCTGAACAGAACAGTGTCAACCAAGCTTGTGTTATCTACAAGGGGTCAGCACATGATGTACCACAGAGGCTGGGAACTGCTGTGTGCAGCAGGATGTTGGATAGAAACACAAGGCTGAGCTGGCACAGAATGGCTTGGAAAAGCTCCTTAAATTCTGTTCCTAGCAGTAAGGAGGAAGCTGTGGCTGATGGGAATGACACTCTTGCCAGGGGTCAAGAGTGTCCACACAACTGCTGTGCTCAGGAAAGGTTCTGTAAATACCAGAGGCTCAACTTTGCCCTGTTCTGCCAGGTGATGCCCATCTGCTGGGAGCCTGACACTTGTTCATATTTTACAGCCATCATTCCTGCAGCCCAGCACTCCAGCAGGGGCAGCCACATGCCTGCAGGGAGAGTGAGGGTGGCTGCACTTTCCCAACAGACCACAAGATTGGTGTAAGACTGACCTTGCACAATCCTCAAATGATTTTCTCTCCAGGTTCTGTTGCCATCTCAAAATAAGCAGCCTGCTGTGCTAAGCTTCTGTGATGCTGTTGGAGGCATGAAAACAAATGTATTGATCAGTGCAGGTGGAGGTTGATTTTCCCCTCAGCAATGGCAAAGGGACCTCTGGATATGAACTGGGAATTCCAGAGCACATCAATGCTTCTTGTGGGGCATGGATAAGAAGCTGCTGTGTCTCAGATGCTCTTGTGGATGCAGTGACATCTTCAGCAGGCTCCCTCCCTCACTTTGGCACATCCCTGAGGAAAGGGATGCCACGGGCAGCATTTGGGATGGTGAAGCTCTGGAAATAATTCTTGCAGGAGGAAAACAGCACAGAGTCCCACTCCCTCACATCTCAGCTTTGTGCCCTGATTGCTACAAGGGTGTGCAGGAGGGTGATTTCTAAAGGGTGAAGAAAACAGTTAAAACTATGAACTGATGATGCTCAGTGCTTGAGAAGTGCTTAATTTCTAGGGCAGAGAACTCTAAAAGCAGAAATGTGTAAAAACTTGACATATTTAATGGATATATTCAAGCAGGGCTTTGAAAAAGTCATTTTTCCTGCTCTTTCGAAGAGACTGGGGGGGTCTTGGTACACTCTTGTGATAGCAACCAGATTGCCTCAAAGCTCTCCTGTGTGGCCAACCCTTGCTCCTGCCCTCAGAAGAACAAACCTGCAATATATTCAGGCACTCAAGAATTCCAAACTCTGATTTTTAGATTTCTGCTAATACACACTGAGCTTTACAGCTGAAAAGAAACCAGACACAACTCAAAAACAGCAGGTAGCTAAACTTCCAACAACTCCCAGGGTGCAAACTTTGATTTAATTCAGTGTTCCACTTTGACACTACCTGTGCTCTGGGATTTCTCTTACTCAGAAGACACCTGGAAGTGTTAGTCCTCCTGGCTTTACGTGGCTCTTCTTTATATATAAAGTAGTTTCAGCCCTTCTCCTGAGTGGAGCTATCCAGAACTCCCTCCACCCTAGAGATGCTGATTTAGTTTTTGCCAAAGGTTTTTCTTTTTCTATGGAGATGAGGAAATTTTGCATATTTTAACACACTTTGGAAAGAACCCAGAAGTATTTCTGTATCCTGCCTCAATGTGTAAGAAGGTATGGACACCAGAATCTAGTTTGAAACATATATCCTTTAATTTTCCCCCTGCTTGTCATTTACTGAGTCACCTCTAAGAAGTGGTGCCTTCAAATGTGAGTTTAGGCTTCTGATGTTTATTCCCTAGTTGTTTTTGGGTTGGTGCTTGCTTTGTATTCTCAGTTGGTTTGTTTTTTTTTCATATGATGATTTATAAAGGGCTTAGAGGGGATAGATATTAATGCAGTATCATAAAATTAATTAGCTCTCATTCATTCTCCAGACACCTAACACTGCAGGTTGACAAAACTGTCTATTTTTATTCACAGGCAATTCCAGTACTCTGAGACTTCCCACAGGTTTGTGTGTGTATACATGTAATTATAGCATACTGGTGCTAAATTTACAGCATTAGATAGTTTTGTTTTTCTTTGGGAGACAGTGCTTTCTACCCACAAAGACTATTACTGTTCACAGTTTAACTGTGCTGCTCACATCTGATAGTCCTTGGGTGCAGCTCATTTCTTTAAACTGTTAAGGAGTTAAAACTTTAAGAACAAGCTTTGGTTTTGTCACTCATTAAACAATCTGCAAACTCCTCACTGTAATGGAATTTAAGAACCTTTTTTAAAAAGCTAATAGTTAGCAATAGTAAAAAAACCCCAATTTTCCAGAATTAATAACTCAATGTTTACATTTAGCATAGATTTAGCAATCACTGACAGATGGCTTGTAGTGTTCATCCAGAGATTCTGAAGAGCACTGAGCATAGAAATCTATCTGGAAAGCTCCAGGTGTTCTGCCAGAATGCCTCTGCCAAAGCAGCAGGCTGTCAGCAGGTAGGGGTGCAGGGATGCTCATGGTCAGGTGCCTCAGCTCCCAGCACAGTCCCAGTACAGTGCCTGACTCTCTTCATGGTGCATGCATGGAAAGTCTGGGTTATGAACAGTTATGAAGAGTTATCACTGGTGCTATCAGAGGCTGTTGTTCCATCAGTACCCAAGGCACACTTTATCCATGGCCAGGCGTATCCTGCAACACAGAACAGTCATGATGAGGAGCTTGCCAGGTGCTTTGCTATCAAACTGTTCCCCAAACTGACTGCAGCAGGATGCCAGCAGGAGCAGCAGTTCTTCATCTTTTGGGCTGCATGTGTATGTTGCCTGAACTCCCAGTCCACTCTCCCTTGCCCACCCCTCTGCTCTCCTCTGTCTTTTTTCTTCCTCTCACAAGACTTCACAAAGGCAGAATTTCAACACCATGCTTCCCTTGCCCCTACCACACAGCTGGGCTGTTATTTCCCTGCTTTCCTACTGCACACTCAGCACCATATTCCCTTTCCTCAGCAGAACCCAGCAGTGATGTGGTGTTCTGAGCCAGCAGCTGAGGGGGCAAAGGAGAAAATGCAGCAGTTCCCAACCTTGCTTCAGTGCAAGATCCTAGAGGAGTTACAGGGAAACACCCCTTATGCTATTTGATGTTATGTAGTGCAGTGGGATCCTCTGATGGGCTATCACTACCCCTGAGGGTCTTCAACAAGGAAATTAAAGGGGTACTGGGGGAAATGGATGATAATGAGTAGGAATGGATTAATAATGATGTTTTCAAAAATAAGCATTCCTGAGTTTATAGAGTGGGAACTTTACCTACAACAAGAGCAGAACTGAGAAGCTTTTAGCATTAGGCTTCACCTGCCCATTAGCTTCTGCTTTGTTAGCTACAGATGGTGTATCTGGGAACCTCCTCACCTGTCAATGGGGTATCCTCCTTCACAAATGTTGACCAAAGCATACAGCTGTCTCAGTGCATATTCATACTGAAACAAACAAACATTGTCAATCATTTCATTGATGAAGTGCAGGTATTGTTTATCCAAACTAAACTGCTGAGTAATTTAGAGATGCTATTAATAATCAAGATGTTTAATTGATGGTCTTGACAGTCTGGTACTAAGCTAAATGGATCTTTCATCTCTGCACTTTGCTCTTTGAAATTCATTAGGCAAATTCAGCTGCTGCTGCACATTGGCCCCTTAGGCAAGACTCACCCTTCTGACCAATGTCATTCAAAAACACCCAGAAAACAAACAAACAAAAACACTGTGTTAAAAAATTTAGCACAGCATTAGTCTGATCAGATGCTCCAACTGAAGGAATGCTTCTGCTTTTGATTTGTGCACAGTACTTAAATGTTGGGTAAGTGCCAGGTAATCCCATTGCCTTCTGCTGAAATCAGCTCATTTGCTCTTGACTCATTTTACCAACCACCACTGCCTGCTTAGGATACCCTGCCTCACATCAGGACTGGGTTTTCTGGCATAGAAACTGACATCTCTTATTCTTGTCTAAACACAACACAATTTGGTCTTCAACTGGGATCCCAGGAAGATTAGACAGTAATAAAACCCCTGAACTAAAAAGTGTCTCTCAGGAACTCAAACAGCTAGGCTACTGCAAGGAACTATGCAGCACCATCCTGATACAGAAATCTGAAGGTACTAGGATTAGGCATTCACAATGGTGGTGTGTTTCTGTTCTGACAGTGAAGATGCTTCAAGCAGAAATACAACATGTTTTATTTAATATTGGGATTTCTGGGGAGCTGGGGACAGCACTAACTACTAAAAATTAGGGATTGTTTTTGTTTTTACTAGAAGTATTTCTAGTCAGCTTCTTGCTTATCTGCAGGTGTAGTGGAAGTGGCTTCCTGCTTCCAAAACATTACTTACCTATCTACAAAACTAAGCTGTATGACTGCCACAAGCTAGTTTCCTAATAAAAGCTGATCTGCAGACATGCTTGTGACTACTGTGCTTGTTTTACCAGTGCATTTATCAGTTATATCTAATGCTTGACTTACCACAGCTAAGTGCCAGTTGAAGCAATGAGCTTTGAAGTGGTCCACTGCTGACTGGTAGCAGTCATAATTGCTGATGGTCCATCTGTCTGACAGGATTTTGTGGGTCTGCTCTTCTGATCCTGTTACTAAGGTGATTATCTTTCTCATAGATTCTTGGATAAATTCTTTCACCTGTACATAAAACAACAAGAACTTAAAACATGTTTTATTTAAACCTGATTTGAAGACTTCTAATGAAAATTCTCTTTATTTAAATCTACTTTGGACTCTTGAAGGGACCTGATTTTGCCATTTATTTTTAGCACAGTCTTTTGGATCTTTCTCTTAACACAGAAATGAAAACTACAGAAACAAAGTCAGCGTTTTAATTTCCTTGATGAAATTAAAACAAGTCCTGGCACCCAAAATCACTCCGTGACCTTCTAGTGTTCTGTCAGAAGAAAAAAAATGCCAACACAACACAATGCAATGCTGACTACCATTCTGCAGGAGCTATTTGACTTGGGAGACTTCAGTTCTACTGAGACAAGGGGCTCTTTAAGACCAAAGAGCAAGTCCTACCAACTAAAATCTTTACAGATGCAGGTGAGACCTTCCTGACAATAAAAGCTGGGAGACTGATTTTTGCATTTGCTTACATTTGCCCAGATAAACACTACCAAATTGCCCCGTGGAACAGATCCCTCCATTTTAAAGGAAGAGTAACCACCAGCTACAGGTTTCCAGTCTTGAGAGTAGATTTGTTGAAATTTGCAATAATTGGAAGGATTCCCATTGGCTTCAAGGGTTACTTCTGCCACTGCTTATGAGAAAAACAAATCTGACCTGATGTGTAATTCCAATGTCTGGGGTGTTTTTTGCTTACCTCCAGGTATGCTTTCATCTCTGCAGCAATCTTCTTAGCCTCATACATGTCATTGGTAGCCATCAGCTTTCGTTTCATGATTGCAAAAGGCACATCAGGACTGGGTGTCAGGTCGTAGTGTTCTACTGGTGGCAGAGCAATGGGGACAGTTTTCCTCCCCATGCCCTGAAACTGCATCACTTTCATGGAGGAGATGCTCTGAAAGTTAGAAGGTAAACAAATGGGAACTGTCAGTCAGCTCCAGTAGGCAGTATGTCTTTGCAAAGCAAACCTAACTCTCTAAACTTGCTTTATTAGGGAAAGTAAACGAGATCACCGTACATTTTTTTACAAATATTTCATCTGTTGAATAACAAGACTGTTGTAAATGATGCATCACCTCTTACCTCTTCACATTTGAGGGATCAATGTACTTATTAACATTTCATTAGTATTCATAATATGCCTGGAAGTGTTAAACACACTTCTTATATTTATTTGAAGGGTTAAAACTGGCAGAACTTGAAGCACAACTTGCATCCTGACCCTTTAGATTAAAACATAACACAAAGTTGTGTTTCCCTGAGGATTGGGACCATTGTCTTTTACAAGCTAATAGGTCTTCTGAGCTTAACACTTTCATATTCTAAATCAACCCTCTCAGTTGAAAGCCATACTTTTTTCAATTTTGTTTTTTATTAAGGCATTAAAGCATATGGCACAAAAGGTTTAGGGTATATGTGGTCAGGAAGCCCACTGCAATACATACTCTGTTTCCATACTGCATCACATGGCTGGTGTTGGTGCGTTTCTTCACCAGCTGAAACTGCTTGTGGAGTGTTTCTTTTCTTAGATCCTCCTGTATGAAGAAATGTCCATGTGATCACAGATACTGAAATTCAGCTATTCTAGAAGTACAGGGAAACCCAGAAAGGGTCTTAGCTGCTGGAATATAGAAGGAAGCACAGGGAAAGAGCTATACAAACTTTGAAAGAAAGAGAAGTAAAAACTGACAAGAAGGATTGACAGCATATTCTCAAATTGCTTTAGTGATCTCAATTTCCCAGCAAATAGGCAAAGGGAAGTGGGCTAGCATCAAAATCCCAGGTTTGCTTCAATAATGGTGTTTTCCATTATGCTAACAATTGGGTTTGCCACAGTTCTGTATTCAGGGTGACTGAAGCAGAAGTACAATTGACTGAGCTGGAGATGTGATCTCAGATCAGCACATTGAGATTCAAACACATTTGAATCTGAAACTAGAAGTCCAACAGTTTGCCATCTCATGAGCAACAAAAGATGATGCTTCTGAAAACTAGTTTCAGAAATAAAATTAGTGGCCCAAGCAAGTAAAGATTACATATGGTTCTGAGTAGCAGATAAATACTTTCACCTACTCAATTTGTTGATTTCAGTCTCACATAAATCCAACTATTTTCACAAATGCTGTCAAGTAGCTATTTTTAAAAAGCCCAGTGATGTTTCATGCATGGAAATGAGGAAACCTCATCTAAGTAACTTACCATATCTGAATCTTCCATCCAATTCACACTGTACCAGTCCCCAAGATAAGTCTGCCTTTCATCATCATAGTAACATGCATAAGATGACTCTCTGGGATTGGCAGCTGTTGTTGCATAAACTGCAAGACAAACAGAAAGTTGTTTTGTTTTGGTTTTTTTTTAGTTTTAGTTTTTGCAACACCTCCCCATGATTTAGTACTTTGCTGCACAAGACATATTTGTCTAAGTATTATGGCTTTCAATCATTTCTTTCTGAACAGCAGGAAGGAAAGCAGCCTGTTAATCATTCTGCTCAGTCAGCCTCAGTGCTATTATAAGAGCTCCTTCCTTGCTGCCAAATAAGCAGTCTGTGGTATTTAAAAAAGAATTTTAAAAAAGAATTCTCCTCAGAACTCCTGAGGAAAAAAATTACTACTCAAAGACCTGAGAACACCATACACTGACAACCATCTATACCTTAATTTTCTTTATGACAAAAATGAGGACATTTTTCCCAAACATAAAAGTCCATAAATCATCTTTTCTTCCAGAAGATTCCACCAAGTAATATCCTTTCTTGGATAACACACTACCCTGAGAGAAAAGCAAAACAAATCTCTACAACATCTGCCCCAAGCACAGTGTTCCCAGTAAGTTGTCTAACACAATAGAAATATTGCAAACATGTCTTTACATGTATTATTAAGACAAAAGCTATGTTGGCTTTTTGCCAGTCAACTCACAGCATACTTTTGTAACTGAAGGGAAGTCCAAGTTTCAAAATCAGGAAGTGTTCAGCATGTTTTTCTATAGCTATAGTAATGCTTAATACTCGGTGTACCTTTAGTTCAAAGGCTAAAAGAGTCTTAAATACTGTCTTCATAGTCAAGTGCTGCTCTTAGCATATTGCTCAGACTGGAAATAATGTCACAGAACAAATGTTGGAGAATGAGAACTTATTGATCATTTGATCATTTATTTAGAACAATGGTCATTAGGAAATATCCTGTGTGAACTTTCTGTAAATCCTTGTCAGCCTAGGTGTGTGCCAGGCAGTGTACTCCCTCCAGGGTACAAGACCCAGGATGCCATGGATAGGGATGTTCTGGGTCTCCCCTGGCATCATAGCTTCAAAACCACAAGAAACCCAGAGCACTCAGTCTCCCTGCCATTTGAAAAGATTGTGATTCCTCATCCTTATCAAGACTGAGGTCAGCTCTGCAGCAGACACTTAGAAATCCTGAAAAATCCAACTTCTGCTTCCTTATTCTGCAAATGGGTGTAGCAAAAATGCCTGGCAATGATGTTTCACAACTGCGTTTGCCATTCAATGAAACTGCCAGCACAAACACCTGCAGTTAGCAGTGCTGAGGCTGAGAAAAGCCACTCTAACCTAAGTGCTACCTTTTAAGGGCAACTACATAGCTCCTGAAAATAAATACTTTTTCAACTTCTCATTTGCAAGAATCTGAAACCCCTGATAGTCTTTATGGACTCCATTAAGTCTTCAAAAGGAGCTTCCCCAAAATAGAACATACTATTTTCTCTAACTCTTGTGCTCACCCTGCTAAAACTGTACATAAAAATGCCTTGAACTATCCTTGACAGTCTCTGTTTAGGCCTGTGACAAGTTGTGACATTTAAGTCCAGCAAATTAACTGATTGCTCACCATTGATATTATCAGCCAAATGATTCATCATTGATCCAGACTCACATGCCTCAATGTAAAACACCATCTATAAAAGAAATCAGAGCCCTTAAGAAATTCTGTGAGGAAATGAAGAGTCCTTCAGTGCTTTTCAGCTGCAGGTAGCTGGCCCACACAGCTATCCCTGAAACAAAAGCTGCCCATAATGCTACAAAATCAAACACAAAAGCAAATAGATTGATTCTTTTTTTTTTTTTTTTGGAACTAAACTATCCAGAAAGGGGAAACAATCACAACAGAAAGATGGTACCAAACTCTATAGAATCCACAGGGATCTACTGACTGGTGTACAAAGCACAAATCAAACACACTGTCACTCTTCAGGCACAGCAATGCCCCACTGGTGAATGCAGGACTTCTGGAACCAGTGGCCATTTACATGCTCCTGAATACAGCAGCCATAGTAAACAAATTACCACAGAAAGCTGCTTAAAAAAGGCAAGCTGCTAGAATGTTCTAAATCTTCTTTTTTCTGCTTCAAACTACTTGGGATGAAATAAATACACAGAATTTCCTGGTAAGTGGCACAGTCTCATACTAGATTAGTAACTGTAAGAGAAACATGAGGTGTATACAAATTTCCTGTAGTAACAGTGCAGTCTGAAGTGAACAAGGCAGAGGAAAAACAAGTCAGGTATGGATGATGAGGGGGAAGTAGTTACAGATGTTGTTTCTCCACACTTGGTGAGAACAGAAACCATTACCAAAAGGCAGTGCACCACATGTCAACATGGACTGCAAACACACACTGAACTCAACATGCAAAGAGAAAAACGGGAAAGGAAGGATCAATCCTTTTAATTGAAAAATCCCAATCCAAACTTCACTACATGGCAATAGCTTCCTCCTTCTTTAAACAGCTCTCAAAATTAAGAGAAATGTCACTGTTCCATTGCAGCTGCTCTTTTAACCTCCCAGCTTCTGAAATACTTATTTACCTTCCTGTACTTTTTGTGGTGATACATGTACCAAATAGTCTTATTCAGGTCCTTGACATGAAGCTGTAAAAGAAGAAGGTCTGTATTAAAAAGACTTGTGTTTAACAGACATGCAATTCAATAGGAATAAACACTAGCTGCTGTGAATATATATACTGTTTCCCATTAAATACACTCAGTGTTTTGCCCTTTGGCAATAGAATGTTCTGGTATTTACTGCTACAGAAATGGTTAGTAATGGTCCCAGGTGATATGGAGAGTGCACCAGAAAGTCAAGCCATGCCTGCTTGGACCACCAAAGTCCAACAAAATATCAAATGAGAACTTAATTTCAGCTGAATGTTTCTGATTCAAACAGGAAAAAAACCCAAAACTGTGATGATGAGGAGAATATTGCTCTGTCTCCTCCCTCAATATGGCAGTGCATCATAGATTCTTGTGGTTTACTTTTTTTACTATTTTAGTATGTCACTAAAAGGATGGTTTTTGTGACAAAGTTATCTTGCAAAATACTTACATCATCATCAGGAAATGCCAGAAGTCCTGGAGCTCCGTGGTCAGTGAAATAAACAAAGACATGATCCTTGGGACCACTGTAATGAAAAATAAAATGCAAACAAGTTCTTTGTAGCTACTTGAACCTAACATTCATTACAATCACAATCATCTCCTTCTCAATGCCAAGACGTCCAGATTTGAAGACACAGCTGAAGCACCTCCTCCTCTTGGTAATATTTCTTCCAACATGGCTCTGCAGTCAGCTGAGCACTGCATGCTGACAGGCTTTGATTCCCTAATTTGTGTTGCTGTTTGCTGGAGATTTTTATTGTGCTTTACACCAAACATCTCATGTTTGGTTGACACTGAAGTCTTGCCCTAACAGACAGATCTGCAAAGGGATTTTGCTTTTAAACTCTATCCAGTGACAAGAAAATACAAAATGTGAACAGACTGGAAGTAGTTCCCAGATCCTTCTCTCTTTCTTTGTATCAGTGGTCCAGAAATTCACATTTGCTCCTGCTCTTTCCTGACTGCAAAGAGGTATGAGTGCAGCAGCTCAAAAGGACAGTGTCCAGCCTTCTGCCAGGCCAATAACCAGAAGGTGCTGGAAGAAAATCTAGAAGTCTTCTGGGCAGAGGACAACTGAGTTCTTGACCCACCCAATCACAGAAGTCAGACCACTTGGAAATCCACACAACAAAGCCTAATAGAGAAGGGATGAGTGTTCTTTTTCTGCCTCCTAGTCTTGACACTAAGTGCAAAAAGATTTGTCCAAGGTGAAATGTAAATAACAAAGACTTTGATATGTGGGTTCAAGTTGTCTCCCTGAGCCTCTGGCCCTCTGCATAGCCACTCCCTTACTTGACTTGTACCACTGAGCTCTCACAGGTGAACTGTGCTCTGAAGTACTCTTTATTTTTTTTAAACAAAAAAAGCTCTATAATCACCTCAACTTATTTCAGCTACTAGAAGAAAACAATCTAGCAACTGTGCAGCAACTTGTTCACTTTTTTGCCTATATTATTTGGATAATTTTCTATCTTAGCTTTCTAAGATGAAGTTTAAACAATTGAGAGCAGTATCTTATTCAAATACTGTCCTGCTCCTTCATTTTTTTTTATTCTTCCCAATGCCAGGGCAGGCTTCTTCACTTCTGTTTCATTGCTTTGTCTCTAAAATTAAGCTGTCAGGTGAAGACACACAACACAATTTTTGTTTAACAAGGTTAGCACTTCCAAATAGTCAAATTTAACTTACAGTATATAGAAAAACGGTAATTATATATCTCTAAATTTACAGTCGAGTTAAAATATAAAACACCTTAGTAAACAGGCATCATACTTTCATATCTCAGACTCTGTAGAAGTCAGATTAATAGCAGACAGCAGGTGTACTTTCAAGAGGTCTTCTAATTAGGACCTCAAATACATTGCTTTTATTCTGGAATCATCTAAATTACATAAG
>JAOEGS010008594.1:0-38509 GCA_025447755.1 Corythornis vintsioides | reverse complement strand
ATTTCAGGACTTCCCATTGCTCATCTGCATCTTCTCTCGCCTTGTAGTTTCTGTGCCCCATAAGTGCTGCCAGCCTGCAGCTAGCGACTGTGGATGTGCACTCTGATCTGCCCTCTCATTCTCTCTGGGGTTCTGGCGGCTTTCCGTGTTTCTTAAATCCTCCCATTTCTCTCCAGAGATCTCTCTGGCCTATTGAAGCAGGTTCTTTTTGCAGCTCTGCTGGTGACAGTCCAGCTCTCCTTGTTTTCTTAGGTCTGTCTAGCAAGATAACACCCTTCTGAATATTGATGTAACATCATCCACAGCTTATTTCTAGTGCTTTTTACAGAAATAGGTCCTAAAGAGGAGAGAAAAACCAATGAATATAGTGACAGTGCAAGTATCCATAGGCTTCAGTCAGCTATTTTGCTTGTAATTGGGATTTTCTGCTGGCACTGCTGAAAGGGGTGTTGGAAATGCTGCTGGGACCTCCACAGCATTGCCGTGATGATTTCTTGAGGGTTCAAACTACATGAGCTGCTTTAGAAATGGAGTTAATTTTTGTTGAGGAGCTTTGAAATCTAGGTCCTATGGAAAAGAATTGAGATGCTTGGGTATCTGGGCTGGTGTGATATGAAAACCCAGCAGCACAATGTGCCCTTAGTTGTTCGCTATGCTGAAATGTGTTTTGTGTGTGCAAGAGAAGGGTTACAATAGAGCAAGAGCACTTTCAGCCTGCTTTGAAAGTTGCCTTGGGTTTATGTTACCTTGAGTTACCACGTAATCTCTTTGAATGGGAGGCATTCACCAGCAGCTGCACGGATAACTATTAGCATGTAAAGAGCTGGTGGCCAAAGGCCTCGAGATACTGCTGAGAAAATTGGTAGGATAATTGCCTTTCCCTATGAGAACCTACCCTAATTAACTTCTGTTATTTCAAATGTGAACATTTATGGGGGTGTCTGCCCTTTCCCCCTGTACTTGGCACTGGGGAGGTCCCACTCTGAACACTGGGCTTAGTTTTGGGGCATTTATTCCAAGAAGGACATTGAGGGGCTGGAGTGAGCCCAAAGAAGGGCAGTGAAGCTGTTGAAGGGTCTATAGAGCAACTCTTGTGAGAAGTGGCTGAGGGACCTGGGGTTGTTCAGCATGGAGAAAAGGAGGCTCAGGGAGACCTTGCTCTTGACAACTCCCTGGAAGGAGGTTGGAGCCAGGTGGGGTCTCTTCTGAAGTGACAGGAAAAGAGGAAATGGCCTCACGTTGTGCCAGGGGAGATGTAGGTTGGACATTAGGAACATTTTCTTCCAGGTTATCCAGGGCAATGTTGGAGTCCCCATGCCTGGAGGGGTTTCAAAGCTGTGGAGATGTGGTGCTGAGGGACATGTTTTAGTGGTGACCTGGCAGTGCTGGGTTAATGGTTGGACTTGATCTTAAAGGTTTTTTCCTGTCCTAAAGGATTCTTTGATTCTTGCTCTTATCCCATAGGGGCTTAGATCCCAGTACATCAGGTGAAGAGGAGAGCTGTTAAGAAGCAACTCCCACTCCCTCAAAACTCACTCCAACACATCCTCTTGTGCGTTGTTCACCAGGGAGTTCAGCAGGGCTGTGGGATGCTGACATCTCATCCAGGAGCAGCTGCATGGAGCTTGACCTGGGGGGGAAGGTTGTTGCTAAGACACTTGGCTGTGTCAGGAGGATAAAAAGTTGTTGCTTCTCCTGCCTCAGCTCCCACTGCTCTTCCCAGCTCCATCAATATCTGTCCTTTCAGATCATTAACCCTTTGGGGAATAGGAATGTGACGGTATCAGAAGTAGCAGAGGGAAAAGCTTTGTTTTAAAATTGTAGAGGGGGGGGAGGAGATACCTGCAGGTTTGAGAGATGGTAAAACCACCTTACTTCAGTGCTTAAAGCAGCACAGATTGCTGACCTGAAAGGAATGATTGCAGGTTGGTCATGACTCTTGTGGATTACTTACTGTGCTGTTTTCTCCTTGGCTTTGCAGTGCCTTCTCCTAGTGCCTTACTGGGTGACAATCCCACATCCTTTGGAAACGCAAAGGAAGTGATAGCAATCAAAGATTATTGTCCAACAAATTTCACCACCTTGAAGTTCTCCAAGGGGGACCACCTTTATGTCTTAGACATGTCAGGAGGTGAGTGGTGGTACGCTCATAACACCACAGAAATGGGTTACATCCCTTCCTCCTACGTCCAGCCCGTGAACTACCGCCATTCTTCATTAACGGACAGTGGGATGATAGACAATCTATTGGAGAGCCCTGATGAGGGGGTCAAGGAGTTAGACCTGCTCGGAGAATGGACTGACGTGAAAAGAAACTCTGTGAAAACCTTCACTAACAACCCTTTCCTGAACGGAGTCCAGACCAACCCGTTTCTGAACGGGAATTTGCAAACAGTGCCCAGCTCAGACAAAGAGTCCAACTCCAGTGTTGCCGTTGACTTGCTGCTCTTTGACACGGGGGCTCCTACTTCAGCTGTTTCCAGTTCAGCTGCTAATAGCAGCCTGGGGAACATTTTTGATGAGTTTCCATCCACAAACAGGCTGGATCTGGAACAGCCCATGAAAAGAGACAATCCCTTCTTCAGAAGTAAACGCTCCTACAGTTTGTCTGAACTGTCTGTTCTTCAGGCCAAGTCAGATGCTCCAGCCTCATCTGGTTTCTTCAGTGGTTTGAAGTCTCCAACACCTGAGCAGTTTCAGAGCCGGGAAGATTTCAGGACAGCATGGCTGAACCACAGGAAACTGGCTCGGTCTTGCCATGACTTGGATTTGCTTGGTCAAAGTCCTGGCTGGGGTCAAACACAACCTGTGGAGACCAACATTGTCTGCAAACTGGATAGCTCCGGTGGAGCTGTTCAGCTTCCAGATACCAATATCAGCATCCACGTGCCAGAGGGCCACGTATGCCCTGGGGAAACACAGCAGATCTCCATGAAGGCGATGCTGGATCCACCGCTGGAGCTGAACAGTGACAAATGCAGCACCATCAGCCCAGTCCTGCAGATCAAACTCAGCAACATGGAGGTGAAAACCTTCATCATTCTGGAGATGAAAGTGTCGGCAGAGGTCAAGGATGACATCATGAGCAAGAGTTTGGTAGGACTGCAGTGCTTGCGGAGTGACATGAAAGAGGGGCCATACACTCCGATGCAGCTGAGCTATTCATATGGGGACACAATCCAGGTACAGCTGGAGAACCTGGAGCCTTGCATGTACATTGCAGCTGTAGCACAGGGGCAGAACATTCTCTACCCTTATACAGTTTGGGATTACATCAGCAAGAAGATCACAGTTGGCGTCTATGGCCCAAAACATATTCACCCTTCCTTTAAAACTGTTGTGGCCATGTTTGGGCATGAATGTGCACCCAAGACTCTCCTGGTGAACGAGGTGACAAGACAGTCCCACAGCCCAGCACCTGTCGCCCTCCAGCTCTGGGGTAAGCATCAGTTTACTCTGTCCCGGCCTCAGGATCTCAAGCTCTGCATGTTCTCCAACATGACCAACTATGAGGTGAAAGCTAGCGAGCAAGCCAAAATTGTGCGGGGCTTCCAGATGAAGCTGGGCAAGGTCAGCCGCCTTATCTTTCCCATTGCTTCCCATGACCCCAATGAGCTCTCAGATTTCACACTAAGGATACAGGTCAAGGATGACAAGGATGCCATTTTGACCCAATTCTGTGTCCAGACACCACAGCCACCTCCAAAAAGTGCCATCAAACCAATGGGGC
Source organism: Corythornis vintsioides (assembly GCA_025447755.1). Taxonomy (NCBI): domain Eukaryota; kingdom Metazoa; phylum Chordata; class Aves; order Coraciiformes; family Alcedinidae; genus Corythornis; species Corythornis vintsioides. Next base: position 34,779 of record JAOEGS010008594.1, on the reverse strand, counting down.
AGAGGCGGTTTCTCAAGAAGAACGAGATTGGAAAGATCATCCTTTCACCTCTGGCTGCCACCACCAAGTATCCAGTTTTTCAGGACCGGCCAGTGTTGAGCTTGAAGTACGGCAAGCTGCTGAAGACGGTAGTGAGGCAAAGCAAGAACCACTATTTGCTGGAGTACAAGAAGGGAGATGTCATAGCCCTCCTCAGTGAGGAGAAGATCAGGTTAAAAGGGCAGCTGTGGACCAAGGAGTGGTATATTGGCTACTATCAAGGTAAAATAGGCCTTGTACATACCAAAAATGTTCTGGTGGTTGGGAAGGTCAAACCCAGCTACTTTTCAGGGCCAGATCTCACCACCAGCCTGCTTCTTGAGCAGATCCTGAGGCCCTGCAAGTTCCTGACCTACATCTATGCCTCTGTGAGGACCCTGCTCATGGAGAACCTTAGCAGCTGGCGGTCCTTTGCTGATGCGCTTGGGTACTTGAACTTGCCGCTTACATTTTTCTGCCGAGCGGAGTTGGACAGTGAGCCGGAGAGAGTGGCCTCTGTCTTGGAGAAGCTGAAGGAAGACTGCAACAACACTGAGAACAAGGAGAGGAAATCTTTCCAGAAGGAGCTGATGACGGTGAGTCTGAGATCTGATGAGGGGGTCTGAATTCCTGCAGAGTGATTGGGGTGGATGAGATTTGGAAGTTTCCTAGTTCAATCTCTAAGTCCATCTTTAAGGTCTTCTGCAGGCTGCTTGGCACAGCCAGGTGTAAGTTCTGACGTGCGGTTGTAATGGGTGGTGGGCTCCTGGTTTAATGGGGTCATGGCCATAAATGAAGGATGTACTGAGTGAAATACCATAGGTGTGAGGGTAGCCAACAGGTTTGCTTTGGAAGGTAGCTAATCTGAAGCCCCTCAAGATCAAGAAGGTTTTGGTTCAGTGTTTTCAGAGTACTTGTCCCTGCTGCTGGGGATTTACATTTCAACCTTTGATGACACACATTATGAGGATTTAACCCAGTCCTAGAATCCCAGCATGGTGGAGGTTGGAAGGGACCTCTGAAGATCATCTCATTGCAGGGTGACCTGGAGCAGGTTGCCATTAGGATGTATCTGATAAGAAACCATCTTCGTGATCATTTCTAGCATTTCATAGGAAGTGACCCAAAGAATATCCATGTCTGGAAGAGATTTGCAGCTCTCTCCTCCTAACAGGCTCTCACACAGAAGCAGGATAACTGAGTTACCATGTGGTTTAAAATGCCAATTGAATTAAGGAACGTCAGCAGCTTCTCTTGGCAATGGTGGGTGTGGGCAGCAGCCTGCAAAATCAAATTATAAGTAGGCAGCCTGGGTGAAGAGGGCTGGAGCTGAACAAAGTATTTCACATCTCAAACTTCCCTGGATAATAGGAGTGAAATTTGGGGATCATTTATGAGGTGTGTAAGATGTTAGGAAGAGTACAGAGCCCTTTGTTACCCATGGAAATACTGTCCCAGCAAGTTCCTTGTGCCTGGGTATCACTTCAGGGCAGTGTTTTAGCTTTGACTTTTGGGTGTCAGGTTGTGCCACAAATGCTGCTCCTGCTTGAGGGGTTCTGGACATCATGTACAGTTGTCTTTCCTTTCTGGGGTTATGCAGGAAGGGAGAATAGCCCCAGTGTTACCCAAGACCATGTCTGGCCCATGGTTCCCCCAAGGGAGGGTGTGCTTCTTTAATCATTAGCCACAGTGAACAATGGGACAAAACCTGTGCCCACTTGCTGGATGCTCCCCAAGGGCTTTGTGCTGTTTGCCTTAACTGCTTTGCAAACCTGCGTTTGTTTTATCTATTCCCTTTGTCTCCAGGGGTCCCAGACGATCTGTAGGTCATGGAAAATCCATGCCAGATGTCAGTAGGGGGATGAATGGAAAGATGAGGCTTTCTTGGATATCCAGGGAGCAGGTAGCTCAAGGGGAAAGCCCTAAGCTTCAGGAAAACATCCTGATCCCCAAGGGATTGCCCAGAGTGCAGAGTCCTAGAGCAGGTTTTATTTTCCTTGTTTGAATGTAGGATAACTACAGAATCCCAGCATGGAAACCCTCCATAGTTTGGAAGGGACATCTGGAGATCATCTTGTTCAACTCCCCTGCTCCAGCAGGGTCACCCAGAGCAGGGTGTCCAGGATCGCATTGTCCAGGTGGGTTTGGAATCTCTCCAGAGAAGGAGACTCCACAGTCTCTCTGGGCAGCCTGCTCTGGCACCCTCACAGGAAAGAATGTTTTCCTCCTCTTTAGGTGGATCTATTCAGATGTTCTAGTTTGTGCCTGTTGCCCCTTGTCCTGCTTTTGGGCACCTCTGACGAGTCTGGCCCCATCCTCTTGACCCCCACTCAGGGGGCTGATATTAGTCTGCATTAAGAAGATCCTAAGTGATGTTTCCTATTCTTTATGAGTCTGAACCTGTCAATAAAGGCTGAGCTCCCTTCCTGGTGGAAGATGATTCTTCTAAAGCCTGTGCTGCTGTCAAATTCTCCTTAGCTTATGGAGAAATTAGATTGAGCCTGAGTTTTATAAAAATACAAACCCAAACCAAACAAAAAAGCCACGCAGATGTTTGAGAGGATGACAATGGAGCAGTAATATATTTTATTGTGTTTAAATCTGATCTTACTTGTAACAAATGTACTCAATTTCTGGCAAGAAGAACCAGTTGGATTAAGCTCTTATCTGGCTGTGTCATCATAAAGTTGGTTGTCTCATCTCAAAAGCAACTGTGAAGGGAGAAGTAGTAGACAGGCTTATCTGACTGCAGTGTGGAGCACACAAAACTCCAGTGGCAGGGCTACGCCCCTGCAGCCAAGCTTGGAGAAGCCTGGTCATGATAACTAGTTAATAAGTAATCTGCATTTAATTAATTATGTTTCAAATCAAGCATGAGCAGTGGTGTGTGAAGGTAACTGGGAGACACTGCTCAGAGTTGGTACTTCACAACAGGAAGAGAAACCAGCCTCTCCCCTCCCTTCTCTCTGCTCATCAAAAGCAGGCAGCCCATAGGTACCCTTGCTAAAAAAGGCTGAGCACAGGTGCCAGAAGACCTCCTTATAGCTGAGCCACTGCACTCCCTGGTTCTTGGGATAGACCTGTCATGAAACACAGCATTTCTCTTTCTCTGGACTTTTTGATAGAGCCTGGAATTTATCATCCTTTCCAAAAGATGCTGTAGTTGGGGAAAAACATGAGTCTGCTGGAAATGCCACTGGGCACGTCAGATGTGGAAACTATGAGCTTTTTCTTCTGCAGGCTACTTCCAAAGATCATGCAACAGAAGAGGATGTTGGGATTGCCCCCCTGCCATTGTTTTCTATCATTAGTTCTGACTGCTGCCTTTCTTCAACCAGTAGATCTTGCTTGTCTTTGGTGCTGCAGACCCAAAAGAGGTGCTGGTGGGCTCAAGTATACTTCATGTCCTGCAGAGCAGGGTGTCCATCGCTTGGACCCCATGCTGACCCACACAGAATGTGACAGCCCAAGGTTGCTCGTGTTGATCCTCAATCCTGAAGCAATCTGCTGGCAGTGCCTGAGCTGAATCTGAGTCCAGGGTTAAAACCAGAGTTCAGATCTCCTTCTGCTTTCATGGGAACAAATCCCCACAACATGTATAGATCCTGGATATTGCTCTCCTAAGGAACCACTCCGTGCCATGCTGAAGTTGATGAGGGTGTTTCTGTAGAACATGACTTGGCCTTGCATAGCCAGGTTGCTTGTAGCACAGAACAAAGAGGCTTGCAGGCTTCCAACAAAGTCTTTTTGTGCACAGCATTTGTAAGTCTTGCCCTGTGCCCCTATCAGTGAATAAAAAGTTGCAGAAATGAAGCCTCATGTTGCTGAGAAATGGCCTCAATTTGCATCAGGAGATATTTAGGTTGGATATTAGGAAAAATGTCTTCCATGAAAGGGTGTGAAACTCCACACCAGGCTGCTTTGTGCAGGGTGGAGTCTCCATGCCTGGAGGGGTTTCAAAGCTGTGTAGATGTGGTGCTGAGGGACATGGTTTAGTGGTGACCTGGCAGCACTGAGTTAAGGATTGGAGTTGATGATCTTAAAGTTTTCGTCCAGCCTGAACAACTCTATGATTCTGTAAGTACTACTGATGCCTTTCAGCTGTTGTATGTTTTGGCTCCTTTGCTCCATGGAGAGTATAAGCCAACCTGCTTTGATGTTCTGAGGCTGGCAGGAAATCTTTGCTGCCTCCCCATCCTCAGCACAGCAGTTGCAGACCCTCTGTTCTTGCTCCTGTGCAATTTTTTTGGTGGTACCTTCTCCAAGCCAGATGGGAGTGAGGCTGATGGCATTTGGTGGCATTTCAGAAGTGATGCCATAAGTGCCCTGAGAACCAGTTTGGCACTATGTTAAGGCAAACCGCCCCACAGAGACAGGTTAAAAAAAAAAAAAATTAAAAAAAAATTAAAAATGTTAGGCTAACAAAAAAAGTAGTTGTATTTAAGCTCATTTAGCAAAGTATTTTAAGTGTGTGTGGTGATTTTTAGGGGTGGTGACAGCAAAATTGATGTTTAGTGCCTAAAGCAAGTATTATTTTGGGGAGCACTCATCCAAAGCCAACTTGTTCAGGTATAAAAAAAAAAAGACCCGGAGAGGACAATGGAGATGGAAGCCTCCAATGCAGATGAGCATCCTTTCAGCCCCTTGGGGTGTTCCTGCTCATGTTTGAGGAGGTCCCAGGTGATGCCACCCTGGGCACATCACCTGCTCACCACGTTCAGGTTACATCCCTGCCCTGGCATGCATCATATGTCCCAGTGGTTGATGGGATGCTGGAGTGGTTTACAGTAGCTGTATCTCTCCACGTCCCCCACCAATGTTTCGGGGAGAGTGGGGTGACTAATAGGGGATGATGTTTGGACCTCCTGGAGTGCTTTCCAATTAAAATGCTATTTAAAAACAAAGCAAAATATTAATTTAAAAAGACCTTTTCTGTAACAGCTTCCTTGTGGAAACTGGTTTTGCACTTTTTTTTTTTTTCTGTTTTACAGCTTCTTTGCACCACACTTGGTGGGCACATGTGAACTTCCTGCTCTTGGGGCAAAGGAGGAAAGTTTTTACTCCTTTTGCTTGGCCAAAGATGGGGAAGAAACAGGACCCTCCCCAGCTCAGAGCCCATGGGGGTAAGGGCTGGACCATGGGTGGCTGGAGGCTTGTGGAGTCTGGAGTGGCCTATGAAGGTTGCAGTGATGGGCACAGGGGCCATGCATCTGCAGGTGGTCTTCAGGGTTTCCTCTTCCTTCTGGCTTGGCTTGTCTTCATGCAGATGTTGGTTTCCATCCATAAAGTCCGGGAAATGAGATTCTGCTTTTCAGATCTGAGACACAGCTTCAGCCTCCCTGGATGCATTTTAAGTAGAGGCTCTTCTGAGCCACTTTGAACCAAGATTTAAATATCAAACCACCTCCTTGGCTCACTTGTCTGGTGGAGCTGGCTCGGAGCTGCTCTGCAGGTAAGAAATGCTTTGGAGGGGGCTGGCAAAGCCCAGCCCAGGTTGCACCTCAACAGGGAGCGCAGCTGGGTATCAGGGGATGGCTGGAGACACAGCAGGTGTACTTAGCTCTTTGGGGAGGCTTGTCCAGGGCAAGGGAGGAGGATAGTAAGAAATTGTAATCCCAAATGCGCCTGATGGAGGATTAAGTCTGTGAGCCCTACTAATCCCAGCCAGGCCCTCGGGGCTTCCAGAAGAGCCTTATGGCCACCTGCATTTCATGTGTTTCTGTGATGGAGGGAGTATGTTGTGCCCACCCTTAAAAGAAGTGTGTCACCACTAATATCCCTGCTTTGGCTCCCTCCTTAGTGGTAATGTGTCCTTCTGGCACCCTGTTCCCAGCTGGATTTGGTGCTGTCTGCATCTCTCATCACCTTTGCCCACTCCCCTTTCCCCAGCCTGTAATTTTGCATGTTAACCTCCTCAGCTCAAGTCACTTGGAGCAAAGCACAGGAAGCAGGTGGTTCTGTGGCTGCCAGTAGGTTTCAGAGTTAACATGCTATCTTGTGGGGAGTAAATCCACCTCTTCCAAAGCCGTTTCTTTGAGTGATTATACAGTTCTCAATTACACAGCCTTCCAGCTGCTTTACTTGATGCCACTTGCTTGCTTCGAGCAGCAAAAGGAACAACAGAATAGAAGGGGCAGGAGAATCCATCTCCTGTAGCTCTATCCTTCTTAATCCCTGCAGCATATTCTACTCTAAGAGTTGAGAGCAGCTCATTTAGGCTGAGTTGCTAAATACTGGGTTGTTTTGGGGTTGACACCTGCCTGGAAAGGCAGGCTTGAAGAGGTTAAATGTACCCTTCCTGAAAACCATCCATCCACCCCCAGGAGAGGGTGATGAATCTGGGGGCAGGGTGTTGCTGGAGAGGTGGTAGCACAGGTGTGAGATCTAAATGCTTCTTAATGGCTGTAAAAAAAAAAAAACCAACCAAAACCAAACAAACAAAAAAACCCCAGCTCTTTCAAATGTGTTTTCCTTGCTGGCTTAACAAGAGGGTTTGTTACTTCACTTGCTAGCACAGGAAGTGCTAGCACTTTGTGTAAGCACTTTGGAGGAGCAAACAAAAGCCGCTCTGCAGCTGTAATGAGATTGAGCCCAGCTCTAAGCTGGAAACAGATAAGGGGGAAATCAACATACATTTGCTTTGCAAATTGCTGGAGTGATTTCAGATGTTTCCATCTTCCCTTAACCTCTGTGTGAGGATTTCACCCTTCTTCTGCCCCAAAGCTAAACCGGGTGGGTTTGCCCAGACCATCCATGCCAGGAGATGTCAGGTCCCAAAGCAGCAGAAAGCAGGAGGATTCAGGTTTCCCAGAGAGATGGTTGATGGCCTATTCCTGGAAATATTCAAGGCCAGGTTGGATGGGGCTCTGAGCAACCTGCTCTCGTTGCAGATGTCCTTGCTCACTGCAGGGGAATTGGACTAGATGAGCTTTAAAGATTCCTTCCCACCCAAACCATTCTATGAATCTATGCTTCTGGCTGCACAGCAACCACCACAAACATGGTTTCTGTAATAACCAGCCCCATCCTGCTGTGCAGATGTGATGTTCCTGACAGAGGGATGTGTGCCAGCGTGGTTCATTGGGCACTTGCTAGTTCTTGGCATCCTTCTGGGGGCTGTCTCCTGCATCCCTTAGCTGTGCTTTGCCCTCAGTGAAGCTTGTGTTGAAACACTGACCTGGGTGGTCACCCATCCTGGAGCCACCATCCTGAGTCCACTGGTTCCACAGCTCCAGATCTGGTCATAGGAAAACAGGAGGGTACTCAGAAAACTTATCACTTGAGTCATAGTTTGGGGTTTACTTGATTTTCATGTTTTATGAAGGGGTGTCTGTTTTATAATCTGAATGACCTTTCTGTAGCCACTTGAAGTTTGAGGTGGGATTTATCCAGGGACTTGGGTTGCTGCTGAGGTGTTGCAGTCCACAGGCTTTGGCAGAGGATGAGGTAGCCCTGGTGAGTGGGATGTTGATGCCATCATTCAGATACTGTCCTCTGATGCTTGCCACTTAAACCCTTCCTTGATGTGGATTTTCTGCTCTTGCAACTTGTCCACTTTAATGTGATTTGGTACCACCAAAGGTAGGAGCTAGCCCTGCCCTCTCTTTTTTTTTTTCTGGATAAGTTATTGCAAGCTAGAAAATGGTAACTGCTGCAGTTCCTCTTCCTCACTTCAAAACCATTTGCAGGAAATCTCAGCTTTTAGATCAATAAATGACACAGGAGAAGGACGTTTCTGAACTGGCATGGGGAGTCAGAGGTATGGTGAGAAGAGCAAGAAAATCCCAGTCTTGAGTGATGGTTCCTGTAGTGCTAGCAATTGGCCCTTTGCCTGGGTTTCACCCCAGCCCATCTCCTCCCAAGGCTGATGTGGGTTTTGACCCCAAATGTTCTAGTTGGCCCATACCCACCCATCCTTGCTGAAGGATGGTTCTCTTCTAGGCTCAGGGAGGGTGGTGCTGGATTAGTTACCTTGATTAAAGACATCTGTTCTTCACAGCCCCTGGGATGCTTTAAACTGCTTATGGTGGTGCCTGAGCATCTTGAGAGTTGCCTGGAAAATGAAGCTGTACAGGCTGCAAGGCTCACAGAAGAGGGTTAGGGCACTTTGTTTAATTAATTGGATTACACTGGTGTTGAGCTTGGTGACCTACTTTCATAAGCTGTCACTCGAAAGGGGGTGGGAGGATTTTTCGGAATGGCTTCTCAAAGGACTTCTCACAGTCCCTTGAGTCACCTGCTGTTTGCCCCCTGCCTTGACTCTTTCTTGGTTTTCACTGCTGTTCTTCAGGCCCTTCTGAAAATGGACTGCCAGGGGCTGGTCGTCCGGCTCATCCAGGACTTTGTGCTGCTCACCACAGCTGTGGAGGTGGCCCAGCGCTGGAGGGAGCTTGCCGAGAAGCTCGCCAAAGTCTCCAAGCAGCAGATGGATGCCTATGAGGCTCCGCACCGGGACAAGAGTGGGACGGTGGACAGCGAGGTGAGAACAGATGAGGCTTGGTCTCCTTGGGTCCCTAGGGTTGCAGATACTTTCAGAGCATGATCTTCTGCAGCACCTTTAGGGGATAAAAGGGATTTGAGTGTGTTGGAGAAACGTGAGGGTGTTTTTTCACAGGAATGTGCGTGTTCTGGGATGGGGAGTGTATTTGGGATGGCTTTGCTTGGTCACTGGCCATTAAGCTTGGCTCAACTTTACTCTTTCCCCTCTGTCCCATCACTCCAGGCCATGTGGAAGCCAGCATACGACTTCCTCCTCACGTGGAGCAGCCAGATGGGTGATAGCTACCGTGATGTGATCCAGGAGCTGCACACTGGGCTGGACAAGATGAAGAACCCCATCACCAAACGCTGGAAGCATCTCACTGGCACCCTGATCCTCGTCAACTCCTTGGACTTGCTGCGGGCAGCTGCCTTCAGCCCCCAAGACCACGAGGATTTTGCCATCTAGCTCTTGCAGTGACTTTTCTGTCCACATCTCGTTTGCCAGGGTTTTTTTTCTGTGCTTTTCTCCCCCTATTTTTTAAGCAGTTGACTTTAAAAAGAAGTGGAGGTTGCTCTCCCTAGGTTTTAAAGAGGCCAAAGTTTGCAAGTTCTCCACCAGGACTGGAAGTCAGCAGGAGACATCCCTCCTTAATGGGAAGGCATCCAGAAGGGGATGGCTTTTCATATGGCATTGATACCAGTTAAACTATTTCTTACTCATAAACTTTAAAGGGGTCAAGGGAGTGGGGAGGGATCACAGAAGAGGTCACGTTTTTTAGGCATTTGCAAATAAAAGTCTAATTTTTGTAATGAGCAGTAAAGGTTGTAACCACTTGGTGGGGGGGGGGGAGCTGTGTCTGGGGTTTTTTTATGTTGTAGAAACCACTTTTAAATTATCATTTTTGAGACAAATGTGAGTCATGTAAATACGTATTTTAAGAGGAAGCACAGTAGATGCCCTCCCCCACCATCAGGCTTTGGCAGACTCCCAGACATGACTGTAAAGCACTGTATGAACTCGGGGTGTGCTCAGCCCAACAGCATTTTATACCAAAAAGGAAATGTTTTGATTATTTTTGTTTTATTCATAGGCCCCGTGACCTGCTCAGTTGATTTTTCATTTACTTTTGTCTCCCCACAAACATGCAGTTTCTCATTTGAGGACATGGAGGTGCTCATTGCCTGTTTTTCAGATGCATGGGTACCATTTGTAAGCCAGGAGAAGCAGCTGCTGCCCCTTGTGCTTTGTTTCACCTGGGTGCTGTAGGACATCTCTGGAAGAAGCAGGAGGTTTGGGGTTCAGCAGAACCCTCCTTGGGTGATGGACCAGGAGGATGATGAGAGAAGCTCACCCTGCCATGGCAGCAGTCTCTCCAGATGCTCCTGCACTGGGGAAGAGGTTAGAAAGTGGAAGGGAATTGTTGCCGTCCATATATCCCTTTGAACACATACACAACAAATATAGGAAGGAAAAGAGAAGATGTTTCTCCTGTTTAGGAATCTGAGCTCACTGATGATCTTCCAGATGCTCCATGTGACTTCGTGCTCATTGCCATTGATTTCAGAGGGCTTTGTGTGGGCCTCTTTAAGGCTCCTAAAGTCCAGTTTAACTTGTAAATACTCTTTCCTATAAACCCGGTGCCAAGAAGCTAAATAATAAGTGGCACCAAGTGCCTGTATTTTTGCCCCTCTTTTGTTTGACCTTCCTTCCTCCTTCCACTCCAAGCTTTCAAATATTTCACATGGGCAGGAAATATTTTTGCACAGAAAAGATATTTAAGTGCGAAGTCTCTTTATAGTGAAATGCTGCTACCACTGAAAAGTTAGTTATTGAAGGAGGGTTTTATTTCAGGTTAATCCAAAAAATTTAGAAAAAGAATAGGTAAGGCATCCCAGCATAATGGCCTCAGGAGGGAATGGTCCCCTTTCCTCTTCCCAAAATCATGTCCCCAGAAACAGTCACTTTTGACAGATCCCACAAGAAGTAAATAGCACCTTAAATTTCTCCTCAGGGGCTTTAAGGAGTTTCCTATGCAATTTAACAGAGCACAGACAGAGGGTCCATCACCAGCCAAGCCCACTGAGGCACTATTAAGAGCTTGTTTTTCCATGCAGGAGCAGAAATCTCCATCATCCTAACGACTATCTCCCACCAGAGTGTGCATGCAGGTGGAGGGGGGCCCTTTCTACAGGGGTTTGACCCCTTGGTTTTCACTTTCCTGGCAAAGTCTGAAGCTCCACAGAACAGCTGCACCTGAGGGTGTCAGCAGCAGGTGAGTGCAGGACTTAGAGCCTCCTGTATTTCAGGGATATTCCTGAGTAATTTTGACTTTTTAAAAAAAAATTTATTTACCCACACCCCCCCTTTGGTTATTCTATCTACCTCAGGTACTCTACTCAGCTTAACATTTCAGCAGCAGCCTAAACCGTGCTATGCTCAGCTCATTAATGGCTGTACCCTCTCTAAGACCCAACAGAGCATGGCAAGCACATTTCAGGGCCTATGAAGTGACCACTGAATTGATTTGTCTATGTCCTCAGTCCAAAATCCAATCCCTTCTCTGGATGTATGTCCTTCAGATGCCTTTTGCCTGTTAAATGTCAGGCCCTTCACTGAATCTTTCTGTCTGGGCTTCACACTGCTGCCCTTCATGCAGTAGCTTGTCATGTTCCATGTTCCTCCCCTGTCTTTTTTTTTTTTTTTTTTAAGAATAATACTTTTGGAATAAAAAAAAAAATCAGATTAAAGCTGTTACTATTCCAGTGCTCCTGAGTAGATGTCCTCTGCTGTTGTCTCTTCATCTCAAAGCAGCTTGGAAGTGTGGGATTCATTTAGTGGGTTTTCTACTGTGCCAACAGCATTTTTCCACACCTACAGCCAGCGGTCCTCAGGGACTGAGATTGATCCCATTCTCCTTCCTCAGGCCTTTCCATCCTGCCTTCTTCAGGGGAAGGTCAACTGGAAACAGTCTGGCCTCCCAAGCCGCTGCTTAGTTTCAAGTGCTAGGTAAGAAACTTCTGAAGTGGGGAAAAATCTGGTCACAGAATTTGTGTTGGCATGAAGATGTTTTTCTGGTTGCTTTCTAAGTGCAGAAAACGTCTTTAGCCAAGGCAGTTATGGTGCTCCTGGTGGGAATAGCTTTCAGATTCTAAAACATGGAAGTGGAATACTCAGATGTATCTGGCTCTGGCTTTGCTTTACCAAGGGTGAGGAAGAGACACACATGATGGTTTGATGCCTCCACAAAGCTGGTGAGGGGTCTTGAAACAAACTCTTGTGAGGAGAAAATGAGGGACCTGAGGTTGTTCAGCCTGGAGAAAAGGAGGCTCAGGGGAGATTACCTCAATCTCAACAACATCTTCAGTCAATTCAGGCCTTGGCAGAGGCTCCCTGGAGAGAGCAGGGTGGCAGGGTCAGTGTTGCTGCAGCCCAAAGGATTGGCTGTGGTTGTTGAGAGAGGCTGTGTCATGGCTGGTGTTTGGGCTTTAAAGCTTTGCATCTGGGACACCTGCACCTCCAGCACATGTGAGGTGATGTGCCAGTGATGGTCTGCTGTGGTGTTTTTCTGGATTATTCCTAATCTTGCATAAAGGGTTGGTTTCTGCTGCAGTATTGGTCCCCAGCACTTGAAGGTTCACCCCTGGGAATAATGCCTGAGGATAATGCCTCACCACAGATGCTCTACCATGTGCCACTTCTCTCCTACCTGGTGTGGGCAAGTAGGGCACCAGCCATCTAATTTGGCCACTTCCCTATGAGCTATTTCACTGCTGACTGGTTCCCTCTAATATTTAATCTGCAGAAAAAGGATTTGGCTTTTCTTCCTTAGGCCAATCAAGGGAATGAACTGCTTTAGTGCAAGTCACCTTGGCAATGCATTTGCATAATTTTCCATTTTCTCCTCTACTTCTTACATCAAAATTGAATGATCATCTTGTATCAGCTGGGCTCAGCACTAAAAGACTGAAGAAGAGATGTCAGAAGGGGAGGAGAAAGAAAAGTCACCTCTGGGTTATCAGTGTCTGTACAGAAAAGTTGCTGTATCAATGTTTTTTGCTTTGTCATCACCAGCTCTCAGTGTCTCACCATCCCAGTTCAGTTTGCAAGGAAAACAAGGCTATGATTAAAGACTCTGGAGGACTCTGGGCATATGTTTTCACCTGTAGTAACTCCTGCTGAGAAACAATCACTTTGCTTCCTTCTCAGATTTTAATTAAATGCTTGTGGATTATCTGCTGTCAGGACACCCCTGTTTTGTGATATGAGGAGCTGGTCACAAGTGTTTAGAAAGGAATTGGTTAAAGAGTTGTTCCTGCATCTTCCTCTTGTTGGCAGGTTTCTTTTGCTACCAAAGCCTCATCCTTCCCAGGGCTGTCCCTGGCATCCTCCCTCCTCTAATGGCCATATCCCCTGTGCCAGGTGGAGGCATGATGGTTGGCTTTGTGGAATACCATGGCAGAAAACAAGGATAATGGCTTATCTCTTGGACTTCTGCCCTTGGTGCTGGGCTTTGTGGACATCCCAGGCATATCTGGTTCAGCTGTCCTGTTCCAGGTTTGGGTTTCTGTGTCAGCTGGACCCTTGTAACCTTTTTGCCTGAATAACCCAAGCCATCTTAATTGGGCTTGATCCCTCAGAAAATGTGGGCTTGGATGACTGTAAATGAACGGAGATTGTCATTGTGCCTGGAATGCAACTCCCATTGTGCATCCAAGCAGGCTTAATCCATCAGTGGAATTTAGGGACTTCCAAGTGGTAAATTACACATTTGGGATCTTTTATTATACTAGGGGATTGGAAAAGCAGAATAAAAAGGCCTGTTTTTCCCACAGGCTGGGTGCAGGGGAGCCTGGCTGAAAGTCAGATAAACTTCACTTGTTGAGCAGTCAGTTCTTCAAGGGGTGACCGATTGCTTGATTTGGAGTGGACCCTGGTGTAATACATGAAAAGTAAGGAGCCTCTGCTGGGGGAAGGAATGTGTTATTTTTGTTATTGTTTAACAGACTCTCTTGATGTCAGGAGCACCACGGATTGTGGTTTCTCCTTCCTTTCTCTGCCCATCACCAAATCCATCTCGTGGCATCCCTCATGATGCTGAAATCTTCTTGAACCCTCCACGGAGTTTGGACCAACAATTTGTGGCCAAAACTCTGAGGACAGCCCCCACTGCCTCTTCAGCAGCCTCTGGAAGATAGCAATTCTTGAGTTCCTGCCTTGCTTTGATTACCCCCCACAGAACATTAATGAAAGCTTCCAGCAGACGCTTTGTGAGGTCTCAGTGGGCACAAAGCGAGTCACTGACATGTGGTCACTGGGATGCGGTTCTGTCCCTTACTGGGAGAGAGTGAGGAGCTGGAGAGCAAGACTCAGAAACAGATGCAGCTTGCTGAAATCTGGCCCAGTGAAGGGGGGAACCATGTGTCCTTCCCTCTGCCCACACACACCCCACACCCCCCCCCCCCAAATAATCTAGGCTGGTAGCATTTCAGGGAAGAAATCTGCTCTATTTCTTCAGGCTGACCTTTTAGGTTGTTAGCTAAGCCAACCAATATGTGGAGGGGGGGCAGGATTTAGGATTTGCTGGTGCCTGAAGAACCTGTGCTGATGACTTGTTTTTATCATCCTAAGCAATCAGATCTGGTGCATGAAACCTTTCATTCGGCCTTAATGGAAAGGGAATTGATGCTGGGAGCTGTCAAAGCAGAGTCACCCGACAACAGCTTTTAGAGTGAGCTGTGACATGTGCCATAGGCAGGGCAGGAGTTTGACCCAGGATAGATGAGCTTGGAGACAGCATTGCCTCTCCTGGAAGCAGTGGCATCCTCAAAAAGCAAAGAAATGTTTCTGGATGGAGATTTAATCTCTTTCAACCCAAAAAATTCTATGGTTTTAAATGCTAAAGCCAGAGCAGTTTGCTCCATCTCTGGGTTCAGCAGGGCACGTTCCTGCCTGAGAAGGAAGAGACTTGTCCTGCATTTCATTCCTGGTTCACTTTGGTAATTGCTTCCCCCCCTCGGTTTCATCACACTCACTTATAAATAACTTCTAAAAAACACCTCTGCAGGTGATAATTAACTGGAGAGCTGTGTGGCTGCTCCAGCTAAATTACCTGGATTTAGGTAGTGTCAGCTTCCTGACATCCACGTGGAAGTGCTGCATGTCACAGCAATGGACATCTCCAGGGCTAAACCCCAGGCTCCCCCACTTGGATGGTGCAGGAGGGTTCACACGGATCACAGACAGGGTTGCTTTGGAGGGAACCTTGAGATCATTTCATCCAACCCCCCTGCTCCAGCAGGGTCACCCAGAGCAGGGTGCCCAGGATCACATTGTCCAGGTGTGTTTGGAATCTCTCCAGAGAAGGAGACTCCACAAGCTCTTCGGGCAGCCTGGGCCAGACTGGCACCCATGCTGCTGGGATAGCTCTGAAAAATAATGCAGAGGCCAAGGCATGTTGTGGAGTAAATTCAATCACTTCCACTTCCCTTGGGGACTCTGGGGGGCTGAGAGCTCTGCACCATAGCAGTCGTCACACCTGCAATCCCAAAGCAACCTTGTTTATCAATGTGACTTTGAGGTTTTGGGTTTTTTTGTTTTGTTTTGTTTTTAAATGAGGCTGGTCCTGCTCTTGGCAGATCAAGATCCCTCATCCACACTCCTCAGGGAAGTGATCACATAACACTTTCTCATCTCAAGCTTTCAGGAAACAAGGCTGGAATAGTGTTTGGGACCTCCTGTGAAACCCTCCAAACGGAAGTCACGGCTGTAGGAAGTATTTTCTTTCTACAAAGCCACCTGAAAGAAAGACCTTTAAAAAAATCCAGTTAAATAATTGCAGGTCTGAGTGTGAGCATCTAAGTGGCAGTACACAGGACAAGGGCAGCATCAAGGATCCAACTTCAGCTTCGCAGCCCTGGGAGACTTGTACAGGAGAGGAGGAGAAGAAAGGTGGAATACCAGGAGGTGGTTGCTTCTGTTTCTTTTTCTGCCCCTGAATATTGAGCATATTTAATTTTTCAGTGTGTCTTGCAATGGGGTGAGTCCAGCAAGTGCCGTGTATCTGTGGGCCAGGGCTCTTCTTGGGCAAGTAGAGAAGCCTGAGAGCTGCCCATGGCTCTCATGACAGTGGAAGAATCTCACTTTTTCCACTGAGGACTGGAGGTCTGGGGGGGGAGGCTGTAGAAACCCTGCAGAAAAATGTGAGCAATTCCTGCCAGTCTGGCTGATGGGGAGCAGCAAGAGATGCTGACTGCATCCTAGCTGAGCTAGGGCTTCTGTGTCTCCCAGGACACCCTCCACTGCAAAGTCAAAAGGATTCTTGCCTATGCTTTGCAGCCAGCAGGGTCTGATGGTCACCAGAAGAGCCAGGAGCAGCACAGTTGGGTTTTTTCCCAGCCTTAACGTTGCAAACCTGAATGTTAAAATCCAGTCCAAAAAAAAAAAAAAAGAACCCACAAGAAGTCCTCAGGTAGGAATGGAAAGCACCATCTCTCCTTTCACCACTCTGTAGGGGTGCTATGTGAATGCTTGGCAATGCCAGAGGCTGACAGAAGCTGGGGGTGTTTGTACCTGTCTGTCTTCCACAGGCAGCAAAGGGATCTCAGCTCCTGTCTTGGGGTAGGTGTTCAAAAGCAGAAATAAGGAGGGTTTGCTGGAAAAGCTCAGTGCAGGGCCTGGAAGCCTGGGGTGATGTGGAGCCTGTACAGCTCAAGGAGAGGAGCAGTGGTTGGCCCTGCTTCAGTTTCCCCTTATGGGAAGTGACTTGATCTCAGCTCTATTGTTTAGAAATGCATTGTGGGTTATGATTCTTCTCCCAGCATGGGAAGAAGGGGCTTAGGTCTCTCTGGCCTGCTGAAGGGGCAGCACAGCTCTACATGGCATCCAATGAAGGGGCAATGAGAGGGGACAGCATCCCCAGATGAACTCTTCCCTTGAGGTGTTTCTGGAGGACTGTGTTGCAATTATGCTGCAGCTCCTCCAGCTCCTTCCTCTACACCAAAGCTGCTTGTCCCACATGCTTCAGCTCCTAATTCACTCTAAAAATCATCTCTATGCAGGAGGGTCTGTATTGCTCAAGCAGACACAAATAAGTTGCTGTTGAGTTCTGTGGAGCTACCTGGGCTGACTTAGTGGGGAAGGATGGTCCATCCCTCTCTCTTTCTTGTTAGTGCAATACTGTAGTGTCCTCTGCTGGCGTAGCTGAAACTGGACATGATGGGACACTTGCCCAGTCCTGGCTCTGCACATCCCCTAAGGCCCCAACATTTCTGCAGTGAGTCAAGGGAAATGAAGGAGCCAGGCAAACTGTTTGAGGCTAAGGAGAGAAAAGGGAAAAGGAGAAGGCTACCTGATTGCTGCTCCTGTTTTGCTTTGGCTGGGTTAAAAGATCTTTCCAAAATGAAACGAAAGCAGGGGAATGGGCATTTTGATTCTTCCTCTCTTTCTTTCCTTCTTTTTCTTCATTGACACAAGAATTTTGAGTTGGAAAAAAAAACCCCAAATGCAACAAACCAAATACAAACCAAATGAACCCCAAACAGCTGCAATCAGGTTAATTTTTAAATTATTATGTAAATTTGTTGGTTTTGTGTTGGTTTGTTTTTTTTTTTAGTTTTGTTAATCTGATCTGAAATCAAGAGGTTTTTCTTGTCCATGCAGAGAAAGTCACTGAATTGATCCAGAGCCTGTTTGCAGCAGGATATACAGATGACATCTCTGTGAGGACATTTTAAAGTGGTTTGTTTGTTTTTTTTTTTCACATCAGACAACTGCTGGCAGCCAGCCCTGTGCTCAGAGATGACTGAAACTGCAGCTGCTGGTGCTGTGATGGGCACTGTGAGGTCTTGCTGGGTCTCATTTCCAGAAGCACAGCTGTCACCTGACTCCAGCCAGGGCCATGGGGACAGGCAGAGCTGTCACTTCAGGAATGTGAGGAGCTCTGAAAGCTGCAGTTTAAAATCAGGTCAGCTCTTACTCACTGTGGGGATTATCTGCAAGTCCCAGAGAAGGGTTTCTTGTGTTTACATGAGGCAGAAAGAGGAGCAGGGAAAGGCAGAGGATGAAAAGCAACAGTTGGCATTGGTCCTGGACAGACTGCAGGTGGTTTGGGTCTATGACAGTCAAGGACAGGCTGAGGAGAGTGACCGTCTTCTTGAACATATCTTGCTGTTTCAAAATAGCAGCAGCACTAGGCACTTAGCAGGACGCCTGTGCTGCCATTATTTACCAGGATACCTCATCCTGAGTAGCCCTGAATAGTAACTTATTTTATATAAGTTTTATATTTTATTTTATAAAAGGGCTTTTCCTAATTTGCATAGTAGTCTTGACTGTGGCAGCCTCAGGACAACAAAAAGGGTCAGAGGGCTGGAACGACTCTGCTGTGAGGCCAGGCTGAGAGAGATTGGGTTGTTCAGCTTGAAAAAGAGAAGGCTCTGGGGAGACCTTCTTGTGAGGTTTCAGTACTTCTAGAGGCCTGTCAAAAACATGGGGATCAGAGCCTGTTGTGACAGGACAAGGGGTGGTTTAAACTAAGAGAGATTTAGAGTAGATAGAAGACATTTTTGACACTGAGGGTGGTGAAACAGTGGCCCACATTGCCCATAGAGGTGGGAGATGCCCCATCCCTGGACATCTTACAGGTGAGGTTGGATGGGGCTCTGAGCAACCTGCTCTAGTTGCAGGTGTGGGTTGCACTAGATGACCTTTAAAGGTCCCTTCCAAGCTAAACCATTCCATTATTCTATGTAACCTCTCAACAAGGACCAAGTCACCAAGCAGTGAGACAGTCATGCCAAGAGCTGGCTTTTGTGCATCAAGGCGACTTTCAGACCGCAAGGCATTGAATTTTTCCCTTCACCATTTCTCCCTCCAAGACTGAACAAGTGTTCAGCCCCAAATCTCTCAATTCAGAAAACACAAGAGCTGTTATTGTTAGTAAGAATTTATTTATAGGGCTGGGATTTGGGTCTTTACCTGAACATCACTTACAAAAAGGAAATCAGTGCACATTTATAAACATTGTTTACAAAGGTCTCATGACCCAACAAGTATGTTCCAGACACAGCACTCTGCCTGGTGGAAAACCTGGGTGAAACACTTAGGGGCTTCACAACCACTTCCTTGCAGAAACCTTAGATTTGTTCAGGGTATTGTAAACACTTTCAAAACCCATTTAAGATGCATGTCTAGCTCAGCCCATGTGATATGTTATCAGTGTATAACATTTGTCTCTTCTATAACAACAGCTATTCAAAGATTTCCAAGTGCTTGATAAACCTGACAGTCTTACACTAGACCAAATGGTTCTCCTAAAGCCCTTGAGGCAAAGTCTTGTGAAATCCTTATGTAGCTCCATTGCATAGAGGTAAAACACAACATGTCACCGAGTCCTCTGTACACCCCGACATGAAAGCCTCAGAAGCCTTGGGCTTCATACTAATGTCTTCTCAAGTGACTGAATCACTCCTATACAGATTATTTTTAACAATTGATTCTTAATTATAGGCAAAAATTATATCAGTGAAGCAACCCCTCCCGTGGTGCTTGTTTAAAGGAACCCTATTATTTCTTAACTGAAAGTCAGCAATTATTTTAGTGAAATTTGATGTGTTCTCTGATCCTTTCAATATGGAGCAGAGGGATTACTTACTACCACTGGTCTCATCTGCTAGTGGGACTTTGATTTGGTTGGCTTTCTTGTTCTTCCTTTCTTACAACAGCACCTGCGGCAGCAGAACAGGCAGCACTTCAGAGAAATGAAGAGGGAGAGGAGCACCACGATGAGGAGGAAGGCGATGACGTCCAGGGAGTGGTACTGGATCCAGTTCAGGTCGTGAGCAGCAGGTCGTAGGTGTGGGGCCCCTTTGTGTCTCATTACAAACTCTACCCAGTGCACAGCCAGGTCCAGGGGGTGGATGGGTCTGTCAAGGTGAAGGTCTGAGAGGCGCTTGATGTTCTCTTTGTACCTACCAAGAAAAGATGTTGGGTGTTTTTAATGACTTGTGCTGACTGAGAGAGACTGAGTCCCCTAAAAAAAAGTGAAGCACAATCAGTTGTCTGGTGGCCTACTGGGGAGTTCTCTGATAGTGTTTCCCCACCACCCTGCCATAAGAAGAATAATAGCAAGGTTATGGGCCCAGGAAAGTGCTGCTTTCAATGACCAAAAATTTTTTTTTTTTAATTTTAAAAAGGAAAAGGTTAAAAAAAGCTTGAGTTATCAGCTATATAAATTATTATATATTATTGGTCTAAGAACAGCAGTTAGGAAACAATGGCAATAAGGTGCCATTTCTCAGAGAAAAAAAAAAAAAAGAAGAGAAAGTGTGCTGAGGATTGAGAAACCCTTGACAATGGAGAATGAGAGTGAGGCAGGGTAGGTTTTCAAGCTCCCTTTTGCTGTGATGCCTCCAAACACCTTGGGCATGCTGACTGCAGCACTATTAATAACTGTTGTGGTTCCCTGCACTTCTCCCTTGCATGTTTCTCCCCCAGCTCTGTGCTGGAATCCTCCTTGCTGAGCCAGGCAGCAGCTGACTGTTCATACAGCTCCTTATGAACTCTAGGGGGATGGAAATGGAGAGAGTCCAGAGGGGTCTACAGGGACTGGAGCATCTCCATGACAAGGAAAGGCTGAGAGACCTGGGACTGTTTAGCTTGGAAAAGACTGAGAGGGGATCAAACTAATGATGATTAATTGCTAAAGGGGAGAAGGCAAGAGGATGGGGTCAGACTCTTTAGTGGTGCCCAGCAACAGGACGAGGGGCAATGAGCACAAACTGAAACCCAGGAAGTATAACCTAAACGTAAGGAGAAACATCTTTGCTGTGAGAGTGCCAGAGCCTGGCTCAGGCTGCCCAGAGAGGTTGTGGAGTCTTGTTCTCTGAAGAGATTCCAAACCCCCCTGGACAGTATGTTCCTGGGCACCCTGCTCTTAGTGGCCCTATTTTAGCATGGGGGTTGGATAACATGATTCTCAGAGGTCCCTTCCAGTCCTCACTGTGCTGGGATTCTGTGATTCTGTGAAAATGACTGAACTGAGAGAACTAGTCTGTAAAAGAAATTAGCATTACCACCTATGTTTAGTAAACCCTGCCAGCTAGGAGGCAATGCTTTCTGATACAGTAAAGCCTCTGAACTATACCAAGGCACTAACACTTGTCTTCTTGCTGCTGCTGTGCACACAGCATCTCTAGGCCAGCCTCGTGCAAAAAAAAAAAAAAAAAATCAGCCAGGTAACTCAGCTGAGCCTTTTGCCCTTTTCAGGCTCTCCATTGACTCATATCAGCACCAATTTGGGGAACAAAAGCAGTTCGGCACATTTCTTCACTAACTGCTTTTCTACCACATTGTGTCAAAGCCCTTGATGTCACTGCCTGGCAAATTTGACTCTAAGCAGGTGACACATCTTTTGTCAACTTATTTTCCTCTGTTGCACTTATAGTCCCTTCTTTGATCCTCTCATGTGAGCTAGCTCTTGTCACCTGATGATTATAATCCCAGGCAGCGAGGACGGTGCTGTTACAGGGGCAGGACAAGGTTAACTCAGGGCAAACCTCAGCTTCTCAATGATGTAACTTTGCTACAAGAAGGCACAGAAGAACTGGTTATCAGCCTGTTCAGATGAAAGCTCATGTGCTGGTGTTAGGCAACAGAGGAAGAAGAAAGGTTGTGTTTCTATTACTAACTTTTTATCGTTAATAATTGTTTTCAGGGCAGTGGATATGTCCTTTGAAGTCATTTCAAGGATATTCAGTGTCAGTCCTGCTCCCCGGGACTCCACTCGCTTGGCGTTGTCCATTTGGTCTCCAAATAAAGGCATTAGTAGCATGGGCACTGCATTGCAGATGCCCTCATAAACACCATGGGAGCCTCCATGAGTAATGAAAGCACGAGTCTTGGGGTGAGCTGTGGAGAAAAGGCAGACTCGATTAGACAGTAACACACCCCTGGGGAAAAAAAAACTTGCAAAAAATGGCCCCAGTAGGTAGAAATTAAGAACTTTGGGCTGTCATGGGCATTATTACTTATGGTCAGACTTAGGGCTGCAAAGAACAAGGCATTACAGAGGATTGAGTGACTTTAGGTTGTGGAGCTCTCTCTTGGTTTGGTGAATTTCTGGAAAACCTTGGATAACCCTCCAAAGCTTCTCAGAATTTAGGATGGAATCAGACCCAAGTGAGGTTTAAGAGGATGTTACCATTGTGTGCTTTTCTTACCATTTTCTACCATTTTACGGATCTCTCACAGCTAAGCCCCGTTGTCTAACTGACAAATGCACTCATGGCAATAGCATGTACAATTTTACCACTTAAAAAGCCCCATGACCCATCTGGAAATGTTCGTTCATGGATTATAATTTTTTTTTCCATTCCACTAGACAAGAGTATGACAAACTCGTGTCTGGGTGTTGAGACTGGCTAGCCAAAGACCCCATTTCTGACAGCAAGGGTAGCCACGTGTTGGAACATCTTTCCAAACAGTGTCATTTCATATAATTCCACAATTCTGAAGTTTCAATCAGATAACTTTGTAAAAGACGAGCTCTGGTTCGAACAGCAAAGGCTGTAAGGAAGTTCTGTGCCTCACAGTGATAATGGAGCCAGCAGAGATGATGCTAACCACAGCACCATTGAATTAAAACAAACATGCTGGTATTACTCAAGCTACCTCAGACCTACCTAGAAGGTCATTCTGTGGCAGCCATTTGACGAGCTTTACGTTCTTCGGCAGGTTGGGGGGCACTTTCCCTGTGTATCGCCACAGAACCTTCCAAGAGAAGTAAACACAACGTCAGTTCTCAGCAACCAGCCTCTTGCTGCTCCTCAGTGGGTTTGAAAAATAAAGCCTGAAAACATCTGTGATTCACAAAACCCATTCGGCTGGACAGAGCAGCTGGAGTAAGAGTTTCTTCTGGCACCGGGAGCAAGAAGGGAGGAGCAAACACACAGAAAGCTGGAGGTAATCAGGTACTGTATTTGAAAACAGTCTTGAGTTACTGTGCTGGAAGGGGAGGAGGGAAACCATACCGTTTGAGGGACTGATCCCAAAGCATCTGCGATTTCTATGGCTTTCTTCATGGGAATCTCAGAGACCATGGAGCCCAGCGAGAAGACAACAATGCCATGTTCTCCAGAGGCATTCACAATATCTTCAAATTCCTGCCAACACAATGTGCATCCTTAGTCAAAGTCCTTTCCACATTATAAGCTGTAATTTTTGTCCTGTTCCCACAAAATTATGTGAAAAGGCAATAAAATTAACAGGCAACACAATACAATTAACAGATCTCAGTGTTGTTTTGGTTGGAAGAGACCACTAAGATTGAGTCCAGCCATTAACCCATCAGTGCCATGTCACCACTAAACCATGTCCCTCAGCACCACATCTACATGGCTTTGAAACCCCTCCAGGGATGGGGACTCCACCACTGCCCTGGGCAGCTTGGGACACCCCTGACAACCCTTTTGGGGATTAAATTGTTCCTCATATCCAAAGTAAACCTCCCCTGGCACAGCGTGAGACCATTTCCTCTTGTCCTATTGCTTTTTCCTTGGGTGAAGAGACTGACCTGCAACTTTCTCCAACTTCATTTCAGGGAGTTGTTGAGAGCAAGACAGTCTACTCTGAGCCTTCTTTTCTCCAGGCTGAACAACCCCAGGTCTTTAGCTGCTCCTCACAAGACCTGTGCTCTAGACCCTTTATCAGCTTCTGGTACCCTTCTCTGGACATGCTTCTGCACCTCAAATGTCCTTCTAGATCGAGGAATGAACCCAGGATTTGAGGTATGGCCTCAACAATGCCCAGTACCGAGGTATAGTCCCTCCCCTACTCCTGCTGACCACACTAGTACTGATAAAAGCCAGGATGCTGGTGGCCACCTTGGCCACCTGGGCACAAGCTGGCTCATATTATGGTCAGGAAAATTAATTATCTCTATAAAAATTTCTCCTCAGGCAAAAAAAAAAAAAATGGTCACAGGTGAATGAACAAAATCATGGAGGTACATAATTTTTTTTTCAGAATCAAGGCCCAAACTGAGATTCAGTGAGGATGTGATAAAAAAAAAAATCCCTGTAAAGCAGTCACATAGCAAAGCCTGGCAGCTCACAGACATCGGTGGCTGAACAGCAGAAAAGATGCTGTACCAGTTAAGGAGATCACTTCATCATAATACTTTTCCTGGCAACCAATCCCCAGGTGAGTACATTGTGGTTTGTTTTTCACATTTATTGCAAGTCAGATGCTCTGGTTTTAGAGTTCATGCTCCTCTTTTCAAAATGTGCAGCTGCAAGAAAGAATTAAGATTTTTGAAAGTGTTCTGACAGCAGATAGATCTAGTTTCTAATATTTGGATTTACTACGCCTACTTTGAGTATGATACTTTTGAACTGTTGCCATTTTTTAAGAATTTTTTGTTTGCTTGATTTAAATAAAAGAGAAACTAGGAAAAGAAAAGGATATTGCTGGATCATAAAACAGCTGAAAGATAGAACAGAAGTTCTGTGCTGTAAAAAAACATTTAGTAAAGCCAGGGAAGGAAAGACAAAACAGGAGGGAATTGCTGTGGGCATCAGAGGTAAATGAGTAGAATAAAATGAACTAAATATTCCTGTAAATCTGGCAATTTAAATGTTATTTCTAGGGTCAGAGGGCATAAATGAGATTGAGCCTCTTTTTTTTTTTTTTTTTTTCCAGAATGGTGGGGGTTGGAAGGGACTTCAGGAGGTCCTCAGGTTGGACCTGTTCCAGCAGGGTCACCCAGAGCAGGGTGACCAGGATCGCATTGTCCAGATGGGTTTGAAATCTCTCCAGAGGAGACTGCAGCCTTTCTGGGCAAGGCTCTGGAATCTTCACAGAAAATAAGTTTCTCCTCCTGTTCAGATGGAACCTCTTGGGTTTCAGTTTGTGCCCATTGCCCCTTCCCCTATGGTTGGGCACCAATTACAAGAATCTGGTCCTATCTTCTTGACCCCTGCCCTTTAGCTACTGATCAGATCCCCTCTTGGTCTTCTCCAAAATGAACAGTCCCAGGGTTCTCAGCTTTTCCTCATCACAGTGATGCTCCAGTTCTCACAGCATCTTCGTAGCCTGTACTGGACTCACTCCCATAGTTCTGCCATAGTCAAGATCTCTCTTGATCTGGGTAGTGCAGAATTGGACCCAGTACTCCAGATGTGGCTTCCCTAGGGCAGAGGGGAAGGAAAGCCTCCTTCGACCTGCTGGCCACACTCTTCTTCGTATAGCCAAGAATGAGAGACTCCTCATTGCACAAGGGATAATGCAGATGTGAGAAGTGCTGGGGAAAGCTCTCGCTTTTGCCTGTTGTTAGTGCAAAGAGCTCCATCTCGTGGTGAGAACAAGCAGTGCAGCTGTAGCTAAGCTAGGGAAAAAAGGTAACTAACCTGTGATAATGGTTTTTCCTGAGTGCAGCTGATGCCTCCAATGAAGACCATGTTAGGCATTAGGGGCTTGGGGTACTCAAAGACGAAGTCATATTTCATAAGCCAAATAGATGCGTGGCTGAGCAGCTCAAGCACCGTTGCCTCTTGCTGGAGGAATTCTTTGATCAAAGAATCATACGGTGAATAAAGCAGGCTGCAAGCCAGGGCACTGCTTAGGCTCGTGATGAGATTGCCCACGCGCTGGGGGAACACCATGTGGTCTGTGTAGCGAGTGAAGAACCTAGGAACGTAAGAAGGAGGACTGGGGCTTAGGGTAGCGTGCGAATCTAGGCTGCACGGCAGTCCCCGTACAAGGTACACAGAAGGTAGGGAGAGATGTTCAGCCACTATCTGTCCACAGGGGAAAAAGGGATCCATAAAGACAGCATCAAATTTGCTTTCTTCAAGGTACTCGATCAGCTTTTTGTCAGACAGAAGACGTTTGCAGGAATCAAGGAACATAGTCGTAATATTTGCAATTTTTGAGAATTTGTCCAGGAAGGGTTGAGGTGTGAAACTCACATAGCCCATCTTTTTAAATTCTGCCTCCACATACTCCCTGGTGTAAGACACAGAGTATGTTTTCGTGGTATAATGCACTGATGAATCTATCCGCAAATTTATCTCTGGTGCAACCACCACAATTTCATGTCCCCTCTGACTGAGCCTCTCCACAATCGGGCGCATGCTGAGCCAGTGGCTGCCATCGATAGGTACAACCAGAAGCTTTCCACCATCAGAAAAGGTCCACAGGAGCAAGAAAAACACAGCCCGGGAAGCAAGAGAATGAAATCCTGGATTTGAAGAAGACATTTTCCTTGTTCTGTCAGCAAGGCTTTAACGGCTCAAAACTATTGTGGTGGACAAGGATTGAATCACAGGGTACTTTGCACTTTAATCTTAACTAAGGTAAGTGTTTAATTTTTAACAGAGTGTATGTTTGTGGGCAGAAATGAGGCCAATTTCTAGCTGTGGATAAAGGTTGGATTTATAATCTCTATGCATGGTGAAGGCTTTAAGGTACTGGGCACTGTGAGATAAAGTTGAACGCTTGAATGAACATTAGAGGACTCAAATGTTCGAGGGAGAAGTGTCAAAAAGTTGTTAGCTTGTCGCACTGCAAAGCTGAACAAAGTTATGAATGGGAGGTAATGCTGGACCCAGCAATTACCACCTTAGTAACACCCAGTTAATGGTGAACTGCCTGCCTTGAGTCTGCACAGCTGACTGGACACAAAATTTGGCACAAAGGTCTGACCTTTGGGTTACTTTTTGCTTTTGGGAGTCTAAAGAAGAAGCAATGATTGACCGAGAGCTGAAACTCAGTGGTTTGATAAGGTTTATTGTCAGATTTGTTCCTATACAGTAGCAGTTATCAAAGTGAAAGCCCCAAGTCTGTGGTAGTAAACGTAATGCAAACTCAGCAGTAACTTCTGCTGTTGCAACACCGCTGTGGTCTGAAAAGCAGAATAAACAACTGATATCTGCACTATTTGCACAGCCCGCCAGGGAGATTTACACGAACCATGGAGGGACATTAGATAGTTACACTCCTGAAGACTTCTTTTTTCTAATCATCCTCTTACATGATGTTTTATATTGCTGCTTACCCAAATTCATAGAATCCTAGAATGGTTTGGGTTGGGAGGGACCTTAAAGATCATCTAGTTCCAACCCACTTGCCATGTGCAGGGATACCTCTCACTACACCAGGTTGCTCAAGGCCTCATCCAACCTGGTCTTGAACACATCCAGGGATGGTGCATCCAGGCAACCTGTGCCAGTGTCTCACCACTCAGTAAAGAACTTCTTAATAATTTCTAATCTAAATCTCCCCTTCTCCAGTTTGAAGCCATTACTCTTTGTGCTATCATTACAAGCTCTTGTAAAAAGTCCCTCCACAGCTTGCTTTCCACAGGCAAAAAGAGTTCCCTCTACCATCTTTGATTGCAGACCCCTGGTTTCTGGATATTCATCTGCATTACCAAGCTCTATGGCCCGCTCTAAATGCCTGAGTAGATACTGAGTTAGTTCCATAGTTGCATTTTTTGTCCTGCAATTAGTATTCCACAAGCATTAATAATATTAAGTTACATGACCTAGAATCAATTTATCATCTCTTTAACTACAGCATACGTGCCATGAGTGTTTAATAAGATGGTGTTATGCTTGCAACAAGCTGAACTATGATGAGGCAGCTACATAGCTTAGACAACTTCACATAAGCTCTCCCAGAGAAAAATGATTCAGCTGCTTCCAGTCTTCCAAATCATGCCGTCCTGGTATTCAATCACAGAATCACAGAATAATCATGGTTGGAAAGGACCTCCTAAATCACTGAGTCAAACCATACTTATAAAAAAATCTACATCCCTGACCATACTAACTCAAGCACAAACACTACTATAGAAAGCACTTAACAATGCAAATATGAAATAGCCACTAATTAATGCTATAATGCCTTCATTGTAAACAATTACAAACCTTTGATAATGGCTTCTTCTGCTCACAGTTGATGCCTCCAATATAGACCATATTTGGCATTATTGGGCGTGGATACTCAAAAACAAAGTCGTATCTCATCAGCCAAATTGATGCTTGGCTAAATAGTTCTAGAATTGTTACGTCTCTGTGAAGGAACTCGGAAGCCAAGTTCTCATATTTGAAATAAAACAGATAACAAAACAAATGATCTGAAAACCCAACCAGGAGGTTCTTCACACGCTCTGTAAACGTCATGTGATCGGAACTGGACATGAAAGTCCTTGGCACGTAAGAAAAAGGACTGGGACACTGGGCTGCTTTGTAGTCTAGGGAACATGGAAGACCACGCATGAAGTACACTGAAGGGAGAGAGAGATATTCAGCAATTATTGGTCCACAGGGCAACACAGGATCTATCATAATGGCATCAAATTTGCTGTCCTGAAGATACTTCATTAGTTCTTCATTGTATAAGAGATGCCGACAAGTAGAAGAGAACATGCCAGTTGCTTCTGATATATCGCTGAGTATAGTTGCAATTTTTTCTGGAAGAGGTGGGTTATAAAAACTTCTTTCACCAATGGAATGGTAGAAGCTATCCAAAAACTCCTGTGTGTAAGGCACAGGGTATGTTTTGATGGTGAATGATTGTGACCTTTTCATGAGCAACGTGGCATCAGGAATCACTGCAACAATTTCATGCCCTCTCTCCCAGAGTTTCTCCAGAACTACACTCATGCTCAACCAGTGACTTCCATCCTGAGGCACAACCAAGAGCTTCCCACCTTCTGCCAAACTCCAGAAAGAAAGAAAAAGAACGAATCCAGCACCTATCTGATACCTCCACATAACTTTCATGGGGTTGTCAGCAGGAATAGAAATGAACTGCTCCTTCTTACTTGTCCCAGGCAGCACATTCAAACAAAATATAGTTGTACCTCTTTTATAACCTGATGGTCTTTAATCTTTACCTCTGCAAAATGTTTACAAAGGCAGGTTGTTGGAGTTCAAAGAACATTTTAAAGTGGTTATAAAAGCATTGATAAGAGTGCTATCAAGGGATCTAAAGTAAGAAGCATTTCCATAAAACTGAATTATCTTAATTGATCTAGAACAATTAGCAGAGATAGCTGTTGTTTGTAGCTGGACTTTTCTAGGTCAGGGTTGTTTCAAGACAGTCACTGTGCACTTGACTGTCTTGTGTCAGATTCAAGTCAGGAATCAACTTTTATGGCCACTGAGCTTCTCCAGAGAGCTTTTAACACAAGAAGCGTGTTGCGCTATTGGTGTGAAAAACCTAAACATCCAACTGCCTTTCTTATACCCTCACTCAGAAAGGTGCCTGGATCATCACACAGGATGTTCTTCTACACAGTAAGCAAGAGCTGGCACACCAAGCACCAAAGTGTGTCACCAAAGTTTGGGTAACATATTAACCAAACCCCTTTTTATATAAACAATGATGCAGCAAAAGTTCTTGCTCAAGAGAGGCCACAACAGTTTGCAGGTGAAAAGCTACAGGTCAAACAATTTTGAAAGTTCTCAGAAAGTTCTCTACTTTTTAGAAGTTAATAAGGCTTGACTGTGATATGAGTCAATGGTAAGGCCATATTTGTGTCCTATGCTTACCAGAATAAGCTCACCAGAACAGGAGAACAGAGCTTCTGAGCTGCTTCTGCATGTGCTGTGATAAGATCTTTAAGGCAAACAAAACCCCCCTAAACTGTGTTGAAAGTACTGTTCTCTATAGCATTTGACCAAAGCCTACAGCTACTCCATACAGAGTAACAATGATGATAGAGACAGACTTTTCTGGGTAGCAGTAAATATTAGAGTCAGGGGGAAAATGGCAGTATGAGAGATTTGGACCAAACATTTGGAAAAAGCTTTTTACCTCTGAGGTTTCAAAGATCTGTCTGTATAAAAGTGTGGCTGACATTATGTGAGTTGAGAGACATCTGTCACACTCCAAGGGCTTGTTTAGATAACCAAATCTGCTTTATTTGCACGGGATTTTTAGTGCCTAATTACTCTTCAGAACACAGGTTGAAGTTGCAGCAAATTGTATGATAGAAACCCAATGGGTAAATGAAATAAGCACCTATTAACAACACAATGGCCTTCAATAGGGAGAACATGCAAAGGCATATGAAAACATCCAGTGATAAAGAGGAAAAAAATGTCAACTAACAAGGTGATGCTGCATTACATATGCCACATGGGCAGCAGTATACACTCAGGTAGTTAACATGGAGTTTCAGACATGTCATTACTCTATGCTAATATATAATGGGCCCTCAAGTCTCATATTTGATATATAGTCACTTCCATTGTTCCAGGCTGATGGAATAGTGTCTGGAAAGCTGCATGGTGGAAAAGAACTTGGGGTGCTTCGTCCACAGCTGGCTGAATATGGGCCAGCATGTGCTCAGGTGGCCAAGAAGGCCAACAGCTTCCTGGCTTCTATCAGAGCTAGTGTGGTCAGCAGGACTAGGGCAGGGATCATCCCCTTGGACTCGACACTGGTGAGGCCATACCTCAAACTCTGGGTTCAGTTTTTGGCCCCTCACTCCAAGAAGGACATTGAGGAGCTGAAGGTTGTTAAGAGAAGGTCAACAAAGATGGTGAAAGTTCTAGAGAACAAGTCTTCTTAGGAGAGGATGAGGGACGTGGGGTTGTTCAGCCTGGAGAAAAGAAGTCTTGGGGCAGATCTCTTCATAACTGTGTGAAAGAAAGTTTGAGCCAAGTGGGGTTCTTCTCTTCTCCCAAGGAAGAACCAATAGGACAAGAGGAAATGACCTCTAAAAGTAGCACCAGGAGAGTTTTAGGTTGGACATGAGAAAAAATGACATCCATAAAAGGGTTTTCAAGGCCTGTCCTAGGCTGCCCAGGGCAGTGGTGGAGTCCCCATCCTTGGACAGGTTTCAAACCTGTGTAGATGTGATGCTGAGGGAAATGGTTTAGTGGTGACCTCTCAGCGCTGTGTTAATGGTTGGACTTGATCTTAAAGGTCTTTTCCAACCATCATGATTATATGTGGTCTTTAAATTCTGCTTATATTTCAGCTAAGCAAGGATTATCTGTGTAACACTAACATAAAATGCTATAAAGCAACATTGAAGAGGTAAAAAAAAAAAAAACCAACTAAACCCTTACAGCTAACTGCACAATCATAAAAGTTTAAGTCACTGGAATTAGAGCAACATGCAACTATCCTTTCACGTGTACATGAATGACTCCAGAGACCAAAGTACACAAGTTCAGCCAATTACAAAGGCAAAGGTGAAAGAAAAGTTATCTATTGAGAGCAAGCAAAGGTAATTGCAGAGCTGGGTTCTGAGGTTGTATGCTGGAAATGGTATAGAAAATATCCCCTGCTAGGGTAGTCCAGGATTCCCTCTTTTGTTAGTCTACTGATCCTGACAGTCAGAATTATTAATTGCACAAATACTTTTAAAATTCATAGATTTTTTGTCTTATATATATATTTATATATATATCTGCTGGTGTTGCGAAGCAGACTTTAGTTTTTTTGTTTGCTTGGTGTGGAAAAGTGATACCTTTTGTTTGCTTTCATTCTGCTGCTGCCTCATTTCAGTGTTAGTCACAGGTCAAATATTGGGAGAAACTGCATTATCAGTTTCCCTTCCTTCTTTGCTACACTTTTCAGGATTTTCTAGACCTCTGTCACAGATTCTCTGTCATAATTAATTTTATGGGTTTAGCCATATGGTTTATTCCATCTCTGCTTTTCTAGACTGAATGCCAACTTTGAATCCTCTTAAAAATACTTAATTTTTACCACGTGAGATTAATCTTTTTCTGAAAAATAAGCCCTATTTCACGGTTTAGTTTACCTAGTTGATTGTGCCAAGTCAATATAAAATCCAACATGCATGTTATAAGCAAATTAACCTAACTTATACTTACTTTAAATAAAGAACATCTCTGGCCTGTTAAATGCAAAAAAAAGAATGTCACAAAGTGCAGAAATGAGCCGGATCTCATGAAGGTCAGAAAAGGGCAAAAGCAAAGTTGTGCTGCTGGGATGGGGGTAACCCCTTGCCTCAGGACAGGTGGACAGACAGAAGTTCTTCAGAAAATGTCCCAGACTCCCTGTGGACAAAAGGTATGAGCCAGCAGTGTGTCATTGCCATATCCAGGGCTGCATTAATCAGAACAGCCAAGTCTGCATCCAGCAGACTGAGAGAGGTGTTCATTCAAAATTTGAGACAGCTGAAGACATATACCCACTTTGGGGCTCTCCAGTACAAGACAGACATTGATGTGATGGAGCAAGTCCACCAAAAGCAAGAGGCTGGTTAGGAAGTGGAGACCATGACGTATAAAAAGAAACTGTGAAAGATGAGCTTGTTCAGGAGAACTCAGAAGAGAAGACTAAAAGGAGATCTCATTTCTGTCTTTACCTACCTCATTGGAAGGTCATAAAGAAGACAAAGCTGAACTCCTCTGAGAGATTGATAGTGACAGGACAAGAGGAAACAGACATAAGCTGCAACATGAAAATTCAAACTGGATATAATAATAGATTGGACATAACAGTATATGGGATATAATGAAGTGTTTTCACTATAAGAGTCATAGAAGATACTCAGAACTTGACAAGTCATACAATGGAACAACCTGAATGAAGTGGACCTGTTTTGACTTAGGAGGTTGTCTGAGACACTAGCAAATGACCTTCCAACCTAAGTGCTTTATGAGTCTGTGACAATTCAAAACAGAGAGGATCCTCCTTTAAAGAAAAAAAAAAAAGACAGTAATGTAGAGGAAATCGTCAAGGATAAGTGGACAACAGGATGAATGAAGGTCTCCTCAAATGAAAATCTACCTTGAACCACAACAGTCCTGAGCAAAGAGGGCCTGAGAGCAACCTGACATAATGTCAAAGCTGACTTTGAGCAGAGGCATATGACCAATGGGATGTTCCCCAGAGCTAAATTAGTTTAAAACACTTTCTCTGGTTTTATATTATGATATTCTGATACCTCCAATGAAAGGAGTACTGGCACCTCTTTGCAAAGCAAAAGGATTTTGAAATCCTATTACACACAAAAAGAGACCTTTATAGCAAAAGCTATATTATGACTTTACAGAATATGCAAAAACCTGCCAGAATGCCAGGAAATAAACAATGTACAACCCACCTGAGTCAGCTTCTTGTGAGCACAGTTTACTCCTCCAACCATAATCATGTTGGGCATCAATGGTCTTGGATAGTGTAAAACAAAATCTAGTTTCATGAGCCAAACAGAAGCCTGGCGTAAGAGATCTGGCACAGTCACATCCCTCTGGAGGAACTCAGAAGCCAGTTTTGCATATGGTTGAAAGAAAAAATCACAGAGAAAATAGTTGGGGATATCAAAGAACAGATTCTTCACTCGCTGGAGAAAGTTCATGTGATCTGTAAGGTCTGTGAATATCCTAGGGACATAAGAAGGGGGATTTGGACACTGAGTGGCTTCAAATTCTAAACCACATGGCATTTGCTGCAAAAAAACCACAGAAGGTAATGAAAGATGCTCAGCCAGTATCTGCCCACAGGGTAGAATTGGATCTGTAAAGACAGCATCAAACTTGCTCTCCTCAAGATATCTGACAAGCTCTTTGTTATACAATAGGTGTGTACAGGTAGACAGGAAAAAGGCAGAATTATTTTTTGCTTGTTCATACATTTTAAAAAATCGTTCTACAAAAGGTCCTTCTTCAAATATTTTATGGCTCATTCTCCAGAACATGTGATCCAGATCTTCCTGTGTGAAAGGGACTGGGTACTTTTTCATAACAAAATCCTTTGTTGGTTTTATGTGTAAACTGATTTCAGGTGCAACGACGACTATTTCATGTCCCTTCAGACTGAGTCCATCCAACACTTCCCGCATGCTGAGCCAATGACTCCCATCCACTGGCACCACCAGCAGCTTCCCACCAGCAGCCAAGCTGAGTATGGACAGAAGCAAAACCACAGTCGCTGTGACTTGCTGAGCACTAAGCCCTGAGGCCATTTCTGCAGAATTTTGGTGAGTGCTCCCAGAAATAAAAGTAGCTGTGGCATTGAACCTGCAGCACTAGCTCTGTGCTTTTAAGCAGTCAGTGCTGCAGCCTAACTTTTGATCCCTGGAGATATTTGCTGTGTGGTAAATGTACAAACTTTGGCTTGATAAAAGGCTGCATAATAAGTACTAAAAGTTCAGTGAACTCCCAAGGTTGTTAGTTTGTTGTGGCTGCACTTGGCTAACCCCCATCCTTTTCTACAAGATGAACAGTAAAGAGTGTCCAAAGAAGAAGCCAGAGGTGGTTCTAGGTGGGAATGCACTTCTGATAGCCTCCCTCTGACTGAAACTTTTGCAAGTGCAGGAGATGTGTCACATCCCATCACCATTCAACCTAGCAGAGGCTACTCCCTCCCTCTGGGATAAAACTTGCCCCAAACTTACCCACCCATCTGTTTGGACACATCTCTAGGAGGCTTATGGTCTTATAGGAGATGTGGGAGAGTGGTTTAAGAAGTTTTCTAGATTAAGAAGACTGATGAAGATAGAAGTATGGTTAGCCTGTAGCAAACATTACTTAAAGTAAAGGGTAGTTTCAATGCTTAAGACATGTTTCAGAGTACAGCAGCATTGGCTTTGTGACCTTGGAGGGCAGTGCAGAGATGTAGGAACAGTCTTTGAGGGGGACTTTACAAAAAAATCTTGGGGCCTAATTCTGGCTACATTTTTGTCACCAGGATATCTTTCATGGTGTCCAGCAGTGGTGGTGTTGCATGAATGCTGAAGTTGCAAATTAGAGTGTGCATCAGGATGTATGTGGGATTCCACAGCCAGTTCCACTGCTTGCAGATGGGTAGAATTGCAACATGGGTTTCAACACCTCACTTCACGGTGTACAAGTCTGAAATGATATGACTGAAGTGAAAGCCAGGGTACTGAAAAGAAGAGCACAGCTCTTCAGGCTCTCTTACAGAGTAGCAGAGGCTCTCTAGTAAGAACTGTATGCATTGCTGACTTCCAAAGCCGAGACAGCCTAAGAACATGCCACACCTTAGAGGTCAGCATAATCTCCAAGGCTGTATCCAGACCCTCGGTGCCAGCCATGCTCTACTGGACAAGGTCACATCATTCCTGCTCCCTGGCTCAGCTCAGTAGGAATGAGTTCTGGAACCTGAAAAGAGCTCTACACCATGCCATGGGGGCTGTTTATGAGACAAATTCAACACCATGTCCCATTGTCCAAGAATTCTGACCATCCCTCGATAGATACAAGGCCATATCTGAGACCATCACTAGCAGAAGGCAGAGTTTCTCTTCAACTGAGCAGACTTTGTAAGTG
>JAOEGS010008593.1:53903-79426 GCA_025447755.1 Corythornis vintsioides | reverse complement strand
TCAGTGGAGCAGTGAAAGGCATACACAGCCCCTTCCCATGCTGCTAAGTGGGGTTTATCTGTGTGGGAAGTGGAGGGGATTAAAAGAATTCTGCTTAGTGGGCACCTGCATTCTGCATTCTTCTTGTCTTCACAGCCCTTCCCAAAATTCCCAACATTAACAAGAAAGTTCTCCTGAGAGCAAACCAATTGCACAATTGCCATGTTGCATTTCTGAGAAGACACCAGCTTGTTTTTACCATATCTGAGGCACAAAATAAATACAGAAATAAATAACTAAATTGGAAGCCATCAGCACAGTCACCTCAAACCCACTTTGTAGTGACTTCTGTGACCCTGCTGCTTCAGCAGCTTGTGTGGGAGGGGAAAACCAAACCCAAGAGTCACCTTGAAGGAGAAGACCTGAAAAACATGACATCATCCTTCTATTTGGAACTGGGGATGGTCTCACTGTTTGTTTTCCACACAATGCAGGCCTGTTGTCTTTGCTCCACTTGAATTTAATGATACCCCAAGGAACAACAAAACAAAAGACTCAGATTCAGTTTTATCCTAAGGTCAAACTCTTTCCCAGGGAGACTAGTTAAGGTTAGGACACTTGTTTCAAATTCAGCTGAAAAAGAAAGAATTTTTCTTTTTCTTTTTTGCTTTTTTTTTTTACTTCTAACTTCTGTCTCTGGTAAGAAGCCAAAGGAATTTCCTTATTCTGGGCTGTGATGGACTCTAGAGAAAGGCTCAAACTCTAACACCTGCACAGACAAAAGTTCTTGTCACATCAGTGGGAATAATTGTACAAGTGAAGCAAACAAGATGTTTGGACCAACAGAGTATCATCCTTCAGCAAAATGACTCCTTTTCTGTTGGTTTCTGTTTAAAGTGGA
Source organism: Corythornis vintsioides (assembly GCA_025447755.1). NCBI lineage: Eukaryota > Metazoa > Chordata > Aves > Coraciiformes > Alcedinidae > Corythornis > Corythornis vintsioides. The sequence continues at coordinate 78,546 of JAOEGS010008593.1, read as the reverse complement.
CATTCCATTGCTTTACAAAAGTTAATGTTCTTACCTTTTAAAAAACCCCACACGTCCATTGATATCCACATCGAGAGCTATGAAATGAACATTTCTCTCACCCTGTGAAATTACTGTTTCTTAAGATTTTGTTAATTTAGGCCAGTCAATTGTCTGTAAAATTTTTAAAACTCTTTGCAGACTTTCTGCATATTCAGCAATGAAACTTCTACATTGCACCTGGTAGTTTCCCACCTTGCATTCACAGAACAGCTCCAGTTTTATGGAAGCACAGCATGTGGTGTGTAATTACTTCCAAGAAGTCAAGTGAAGCAGTTGGTCTCTTTTACAGTCCAATAACTTTCAATACTAAAATCACTTTACAGAAACAATTTAAATGAAAAAACCAATTTGAGCTTTCATTACTTGAAATTTTATTTTATTTTTTTTAATTGCTGTGGGTGTTTCACAAGCAACCTGTGCTCCTCCCATTGAGGCATCTTGGGCTGCAAGCACCACCTGATTCCTTTGCAGAGCATTTCAGTTATCCTCATACCCTACAGCACATAGTCCCATATTTACTGAAGGCAACAGGAAAATTCATTTTAATAGCAAGTCAGAATTGAAACCCTCTTTCCCCCAGTGGGAAGAGAGTCCCCTGGACTGCCCAGAGGCAGAGCTCTTGTCCACAAGGTCTGGGATGAAGCATTCTGCTGGACACGCTGGCTATAGTTTTGGGGGCCATATTTTAGAACCAGCACAAAAAGAACATCCACCAGGGCATTCCCTTAATGCTGCCAAGAATTTGAGCACACATACAATAGGGTATGTTACTGTCAGTAGGCACAACTAAGGGATTTGGAAGGCTGCTTTGGATGCCCCATTAGCAGTATTGTTCTGAGTCAGGAAGCTTTCTTTTAGTCCCAGAAGAGCTGGTAGAACAAGACACACTGGCTTTGACACACAGCCCTAACAGCTTCTCTACACAGCTTCCCTACTCAGGCTAGAAGGCACATTAGGCCTAAGAAAACTGAAGTATACGAGCTCCCAGCTTGCACAAGATGTTATCATCTTCTCTGAAGGTAAATCCACCTACACTGTAATTGTTCCCAACCTTCCCTTCCTGCACGAAGGCCAGCACAAGCTCCTGCATGTGTATGTGCACACATACACCCCTCGAGATGACTCAGTTCTTTTTCTTTCTCTTCCCCTAAGCCCCTTGACTCGCTCACATGAGCACACTTCTACCCTCTCATTGCTTGTCAAATAAAAAATAAATAAATTGCAGAGCTAAGTCACTCACTCATAGAGTCTCCTCAATATATTGCTGCAATTCAATCCCTCATTGAGATTCAAGAGCTGCATCAAGCACTCTGTATTACCACCTTATCTCACCAGCTCTGGTGATCTCCCCTCCCCCTCCACTTTTCTCCATTCTCCCTTCTTTTGTCCATCAAAATCCCTTTGGTCTTTTCTCCCTGTTAACAGGGATGGTTATTTACTGCAGCCATGTACAACACGCTAAAACCCATTCTGAGTTCTCTCCCCAGTCCAATAAAACAAATTCCTTTCTTTGTCTTTGATAAATTGGGAAAATGTACCACGTGAAATATCGTCAATCACAGCAAATGGAGTAAAAGACAGAACAGTGAGCTGCTTACCTCACAACTCCTGTCTGAACGAGTTTACCTTTAATCCTATGGACAATTTTATGGAACTGAACTAAATTTTAATAGATCAAAAATTGAATTTGTTATGTGAAAAAATCAGAAATACACAAATGACTGAAAATTATTCAGATAAATCCTCGGGTAAAGGATTCAGTGAAACTGGGGATTTAAGTTATCCAGCCTCACCCCAAGCTCATACACATAAGAACTCTGCAGAGCTCTCATGGCCTCAGCAGAAATGGGGAACAAAGACAGGCAATCCTAGAGGCAGTGGCAAGGGCTCAGTGGCAGGGCTTAAGGAGTTACCACACACCAGCAGAACTGCAGCAACAGTGTAGAAGTTTAGTTGCTGGTAGCCTGTTTTTTCTCAGCACAAGACTAAAAGAGGCACAGGCTCAATTGCATTCACTTAGAATCATAAAATTATCTGGGTTGGAAGGAACCTTAAAAATCATCTAGTTTCAACCCCCCTGCCATGGGCAAGGACACCTTCCATGAGACCAGGTTGCTCAAACCCAGCTCTGTTGCCCCATTCAACCTGGCCTTGAACACTTTTAGGGAGGGAGCATCCACAGCTTCTCTAGGCAACCTGCTCCAGCACCCCACCACACTCACAGTAAAGAATTTCTTCCTGATACCTACTCTAAATCTACTTTCAGCTCAAAACCATCCCCCCTTGTCCTATCACTACTCTCCCTGATAAAGGGTCCCTCCCCATCTTTCCCACAGGCCCCCTTTAAATACTGGAAAGATGCAATAACATCTCCACAGAGCCTTCCCTTCTCCAGGCTGAACAACCCTGTCTCTCAGCCTGTTCTCATAGAGGAGGTGCTCCAACCCTACCATTATCTCCATGACCCTCGTATGGACTCACTCCAACTGGTTCACATCCTTCTTATACTGGGGACCCAGAGCTGGACATGCAGTACTGCAGGTGGGGTCTCCCAAGAGCAGAGGGGCAGTCACCTCCCTGACTTGGGTCACACTTCTTGTGATGTGGCCAACTTGCATTTCCTATGGGCTACAAATGATTCTATTGACAGCCAATGTGGATCACTTGATACAACTGAAAAGCAAGTCTATTCTCAAGATAAATACAAGCAGCACTGCCATGGCAAGTTAGCTCTGGGTATTACCAGCATCCACTCATTTGAAACATATTACCAGCTCTTTATACATTATGAAGACTTCAATCCATATTATGAATTATGAACCTAATTCTGTTCCCAGTAATGTTAATGGCAGACAAATGTGTCTCTACACTTAATATATTCTTTTCAATGTCATTAACTTATTAGTGAATATCAAGTTCTGCTGTCACTACAAAACATTCCATATTATTCTACAAAATGATATACTATCTCAGAGAAGAAATCTGTACTAGAGAACAGTCATCTCTCTTCTTAAGAGCCTAACATGGAACATGACTGATGTCACCCCTTCCATCACTTAATTTGCATCTGTATTTTGCTCCAGTCCAAAGCATATGCAACTGACAAAAGAAGCCAGGGAATATCTCAGGAGAGCCATTACTTTCTGAAAAATGAACTATACCAACTAAAGAAAAATAAAAACAAACACAAAAAAAAACCCCAAACCCTAAACCAAAGCAAAAATCTTGTTCTCTAAAACCAAATTCTGAATGGGGCCATCTATTTGTCTCAATCAGCTTATCCCCTCCTGATTATTACAAACTTCATTTTGAAAGCATTCAGTTTTAGTCCTGATCATGCTCACAATTTAAGGTAAAAAAAAAAAAAAAAAAATCTAGACAACTTGGTATCATAGATCAAGGGAAATAATCCTGTCACAGTCAGAAAAACCACAAAGCATCCAGGGAGTTTGATGAACATGAGAAATCAATCGTGCATCAAGTCAATTGATGCGGTTTATTTTAAGTCCTTCTCTTCTGATTTACTGCCATCATTGCCACCAATTTGCATAGATAATAGAACAAGACACTCTCTTAAAGTCTTAATCAGGAATTAAAAAGTAATATACTGTTACATCTCTTTTCTGCTCATCAGAAAAGCACAACCATTACCGCCTAATGTCAGCTTTATTACGGGGATGGTACCAGATTGGAAAGAGGCACTTTAAACTGCTTAGTGACATCACCACCAATTTGTTACTGTAATAGCTGCAAATCAAAAAAAGAGAGTCAACAAATCCTTCAAGCTAAAGCAAGTTGTAAACACGAGAGTTGCAAGAACAAGGGTGAGCTGTATTTCTGTATTTCTTTTCAGTATGGCAAGTATTGCTACAACTGCAACAGCTTTTTGACGCGTGTCCAAACTTTGCCAGTTTTTTTCTTAGAAGTCAGATGATTTTCATACTTGCAGGGTACTGAAGTTGAGTGGGTAGTTTGTTGCTCAGGAAAAGTGATTTCTTTGACAGGTATTTACATATTTGCAAAAATGCCATAAATATGCACAGCTGTTTAAAAACAGTGGGAAACAATGAATGCCTTGCCTCGGAACCAAGAGAGAGACAAGAGCAAAACTTCAGACGTGAAGCAGATGTGTAAGAGCAAAGAGGGGAACTCAGAGAGGCCAACACTTAACTGCTCCCTCAGAGCAGCAGGCTCTGCACAAAAATGTGAGCAGCCTTGGAAGAAAAACCTCTGAAAGAATAGCTCAAATTGCACACGAGTTCAGGAAGCACGCTGGGAGGATGGACTCATAAAGAACCTGGGAAAGAAGCAGGAAAAAATTATTCTCTGTTTTTCCAGGAGAAGAAAAATGGACACCAAATTAAAACTAGCCAGGTCTGCAGGACAGCTGGCTGAATCAGGCTCTGGATCAGGTGCCTTAAAAACAGTAGTTTCTCTTGAGGATAAGACCCAACCCATCCAATACACTTTGTATGAGGTCCTCGGGGCACAGACTGATGGACCCCAGTTTACACAGTGGCTATGGAGATAACCATGGGCTCCCCTTCCTAGATGAGTAGCTTTCTCCTCCATGGTTCCTGCTTGCAAGAATTATTTCCTTTCACTCTCCTCCCTCTTTAGTTGCTTCTGTCACATCTTTGTTCAGGGAACACCAGGTTTGGCCCTATAATAAAGCAGCTTGCTTTATTATATTTATTATATAAATATATTTATAGTATTTATTGACCTGCAGGGCCAAGGCAAGAAACCCATCAGGTATAACTGTTTGCACATAAAGAAACGTAGAGCTGAGCTCCCAGGACCAAAAGCTGAGGCCTCAGAAGTGTTTTCCCAAAAATTTGCCATATATTCTTGTTCAGGGTTTTTTTTGTTGTTTTGTTGTTGTTACTGGGGTAACCTGGGTTCAAAGCTGTGGGGCTGTGGCAGTTGAGGACCCAGACTTTAATCTTCCTCACCAAAGCCTATCCAAGTTGGGGGATCATTTATGGGGTTAAACTGATGTCAGCCATGGCTTGTGAGACACAACCTTTTACTTCCTAAAGAAGGAAGACATGATGTGGGCTCTGTCCTTAAAGGAAGAACACCTGTATAGCTGCTTAACTCCAGGAAAATAATGAAGATTTAAAGTTTGCTAAGAAGCTTCTCCCTCCAAAAGAGCCTATATTTAGATAAGCTCTGCTACATGACTGTTTTAAAAATAACTGCAGTATTAAAAATTAAAATTCTCCTACAAAGAACAGTCATTATTAACAGTTCTAATGCCAAGTTAAAAATTACACCCAATCAGCACAGAACAACATTTGGAAACTCATTTAAAAAATGAATGAGACAAAGACTAGCTACTATAAAATATAGTATCACTTGTATGAAGTGGAAATTATCTGCCCAGGAGAAAAATAAAATAAAATATGAAATAATCACTTGCCATTACTAACATACAACTAAGACACTGGAGCTCAAACATGGATTTTTAAAATCCAATCAGCTTCAAAGTCAATTCCCAAGACAAATATCTTTTCACTAAGGAAATCTAGGTTTTGTTTGGTATGGTTATTGCCAGAGGTTGTTAAAATACAGCCCTCAAAACATTCCAAGAAATGCTAGATATATGCTAATTAAGGGATTAGCTTCCAACAGAAAGAAAGTTTGTGTTTCTTGCATTTCCCACAGAAATGTTTTCAAATCTGTTAATCGACAAACTGGACCTTAATAGCATCTGAATTATTTTGTTAAATAAGTAACCATGTCAATCTGAGGATACCAGGTGAGCCTGGGTGCTCTTTTTCTGTAATAGACACCCACTCATCTAACAATATGGCAAGGCCCACACTTCCCCAAAACCTTTCTAAATCACAGGGCAGAGAGTACATGCACATTTAAACCAAAAATCCCTCTATTCAATATGTCATAACTGCATTTACTGGCTTCCTTATAAAATGAAACATCCAGCTAGACCAATACTCAAGTGTGTGCAATGGTGCTGATGGATTTTGTCTCCCTTCTCCTTCCATCCCTTGGCAGTAGAAGCCACTGCAGAGGGGATGGGTGACACCAGAAAGTGGTCACCACACGTGCCAGTGGTCCCTTCACTCCATCAGCTTTAGAAGCAGCTGAACTAGGTTCTAGTTCTTTATTTCACACTACTCCTAAAGTCTCACTACAGGGAATTTCCTTCACAATTTTAATAGAAAATCTCCTCTTGAAACTAATTTGACAGAGTGGAATTTAAATTGCACTCTGCTTCAAGTAAAATACCTCCAATACAATGCACTCTGGGTGTAGGAGAACTAATAAATGAGACTGAAGATAAAAATTGAAAATTTTTCATTGGAGAATGATAGCACTTAGTGAAGATAATTGCACACATTCACCATAAAAATGAGAACTTGAGAAGAATACTCTAAGTCACAAAATATTTGGATTTCAAGTACTGAAAATGTATTGTAACTGAGGATCTATCAACTGAAAAAATGGTGTTCCCTATTTCCTTCATTGTAAGTTAACCTATTTTCCATGGTGTTGTTACACAAACGACTTCTTTCTCAGGCTGGTTCTTCAGCAGCAGTGCTCATGCTTTTTGTAACACCACAGAACAAACATCAGCCTGAAAATAGAACCCAATGCTAACAAGATGTCCAGGCCTTTAATTAGTGTAAATGGCATAAGTTCACAAAATGAGGGGAAACTAAATAGCTTGACATCATTTTCTGCTGCAGACTGGAGTGGGTGGGTGGATGGCAAGGCAAAGAGAACCTTCCATTTGCCTTGTTGTCCTGGAGTGACCAAAGTAGCTTCAGAAGAGAGAGTTGCATTTAGATGCTGTCTTAATAGTTCTGTCACCTCTTCAAGCTCAAAAACAGAGGTAGCTAAGTAGGTTAAGGGTTTTGTTGTTCATTTTGCTTTGGGGGTTTTTTATCTTTTATGTGCCCAGCTAACATGCAGGAGGTGTTGGGCTATTTTGTGCTGTCCTTGCTCAAACAAAATACAAGACTTTTTCCCATTAGTGAGAAACAGAATTTAGCTTTTGGAATATCTGCTGCATCTTTTTCTTCCTCAATAATATTATGATCTTGAGATGCTTTGAGGTTTGCTGTATTATGCCAGGGATATCTAAATAGTATCTCTTCAGTTACATGCTAGATAAAATTGCCCAGTACAGTTTTCTTTGCCTGTCTTCATGGTGCTTATACATGAAGATATCTTTATCTTCAATATAGTATAGTTGGTAAAAAGTTACTTGCTCTTTGAAACCATGTTATTACCTCAGCATTCAATTCTGACTTTTAAGTGAAGGCTACCATGCAACTTCTCCAGCACTCTAACAGAAAAAAAAAAAAACAAAAAACCAAACCAAACCAAAACAAAAAACTATGTCCAAGAGAGTAAACAGCTCATATTTAGATTAAATCCAAGGATAATATTATTTCTATTTATACTTATGTCATCAGCTACAACCCTTCACCCTCATTCAATTACACAAGGCAAACTCTGTGCTACCAGTGTGCTCAGAATAGTTCCAAGGAAGAAGACATTTCCAGGAACCCAGCTCAGTTGCAACTTCCCACTACCAGCTGCACAAGAGTACTCTGATTTTGCAGGTCCTAGATTGGTTTAACAGGCTCTACTGTTTCTAAATGGAATTTGAGGAAAAACACAACCAACCAACCAAAAACAACTACACCTCACTTCAACAGAATTAAACACATGCCAAAGCAACTGGCTGCCTCTGCTTGCAAACATTTGATTCTTGGCAAACCAAGGGCCACTTCTCTCCATGAGAACACTTTCGTGCAAACCTCTTGCTTGTAAGTTACTGTCAGGTAACACTGCCAGACCACCACTGTCCTCTGATTGTCAAGGCATTTCAGACCCTAAATTGGTCCAGATAAACATTATTTTGCTTCCAGCTATGGGTGAGTTGGATGTTGTTTTGCTTTCAAACCAACAGTATCAGTAAAAATAAACCAGTATCACCTATAAAGCAGTTAACAGAATTGTTTGTGATTATGGAAGTATTAAGGATTGTTACTACTGGAGTTTGTGCAAAAAATACCCTCATACTTCTCTGACTTTGTTCAAATCCACTCAGCTGTGAGAGAAATATGGTAAAAGGAAGGAGGGCAGGGCTTGTAGGTTAAGGGGTTTTTTTTAAGGAGTTAATGAATTTTTCAAGTACCATTATTTTCAATCTGGGTGCCAGTGTTTCTTTCCCATTCCATGAAATCCTGGTGCTGTGACACTATAAAAGGAAAATATGAACTCTCCACTTTCATTGCAGCATCATTAGATAATTCACAAAGATCAGTTTCAAATAAAATCTCCTAAAATGGCTTTCACCTCTCCGAAAGAATATTAAGGAATAAGACATCTTATGAAGTCTCAGAGCCCTTGGCAGCTCAGGACATCCAAGCCTTACCTCTGACAATCCAGGGAGATGATCAAATCCCAGCACAATGAAAGCCTGCTTGTGCAGAAAGCTCTTGCAAAGCTGAACTCAACAGGAGGCTGCAAGGAGACCCACCAGTCACCGGCTGCCATGGGAAGCAAAGCCAAGGGCACAGCAGAGTTGATCCACATGCCACCACTACTGTCTTTGGGCAATATTAGGAGAGGAAAAATGACTAAGGGACGAAATTACTCTGAAATAATAAGCCCAGGACTTGCTGCTTCTTCAGCATGTACTCCCTGCCCAGAAACAGCAAATGCTGCTCGACTGACTCAGCTGCAGAGCAGATCCCAGCATGGGAAAAGGATTACACTCCTGGACACCACAAAAAGCCCACAGAAAGCCAATCCAGGAAACAAAATGCTAACTATGGCCACTCAGTTAACCTCTGGTTATGACACAGAAATAAAACAAGTGAAATGGAAAAGAAAACATACACTTACAGCATCAGTAGCACAGCCTGCCCTCACCATGCAGCAAGGCAGCTCTGCCTGCCAGGTTACTGGACTGGATTTAGCAGATGCTTCAAGTTCTTGATTTTTGGGCTACCCACACCATTCATCTGCCTTTAGGACGCCACAGACTGCTCAGTCTGCTCATAGCTCTTTAGTCCTGCTGTGTTTAGGTCCCAGAAGGGAGCCATTGCCCTTCAGTGCACCATGGCTCCCAGGCTCCTGGTCCTTTTGGGCACCAATCCAGATGAGCCTGCATGCAGACAGACACTTTATGGCTGGCTAAAATCTGCTATAGGGTATTGCAGTCTGGCCAGAAGCATTTATTAAAGAAAACTGCTGTAACAGCAAATACACATGTATTTAGATTCTGTTCCAATTTTCTCCTTTTGTTTGCTGGGCACGTCGGCGTGTTAATGCTGTACTGCCCACAGGGGGATAGCCAGCAACTCAACAGCACAACTGCAAGAAATGTTTCATTCCAGGTTAGAGACTTCCAAGAAGTTAAAAAAAATCCCATTGATTTCCTTACTTTAAAAAAAAAAAAAAAGTGATTGCTGACAAAAGGCAGATTTATCATAAGAACAAACCTCCTGGCTAGATGAAAAACTCACCATCCCCAGATTTAGTCTCTTGCTACAATGAATGGTGGTTACTCAGGAACAGGCAAATATAGACACTTGTGAGTTTGCCTCCCAGCATCCAAGCAATCTGAGTCTCACCCCTTCTTAAAAACAATTCTGAAGATAGGTTTCTTCCTCCACCATTCCCAGCTTCAAGCACACACAGCATAAAATAACTGGGTTTGTGCTGAGGCAAAAGCAGATCTGCCCAACAAGTATCCAGTGTTTGGCTTACATCATTGTCTTGGTCCTTATCTGCAACCAAGGGATTACTAACATTGAGTTTAGGACAAAACTTCCCATGAAATGAGTTCTGCTCTGCCAGCCTACCTTTCAGTGAGGTTCACATGCCTTCCATTGCCTTCCTACAGCATGCACACTGGTTTGTAAGAATCTTGAGAAAAATCCCTCAGAACTCCTGACCCAGTGGTCAGGAGACAGCAGGCAGCTTCCTCAGGTAGGCTGCCAGCAAGAGCCTGCCATTCAGCTGGAGTATCTACAACATCTTGAAAGAGACATTTAAAATGCACAGAGAAATTAATTTGTACAACTTGCAAAAAGAAGCCATTGACAAATAGCAGCAATTTCCAAAATCACTGGCAGCAGATGCCACGTTGATAAAATTTCCCTACAAATGAGCATCTTTAATACAAAGAGGAAAAAACAACGGAAAGGCTTCTGGGGAAGAAAACTCTTAAAATACATCTTTCTAATCCAAGGCTTTTGTGATCAAGTTTTGGATTAAATGTTAGACTTTAATCTAGACATCTGGGGCTGGATTTATCCTATTGGTATACAAACTGGAAACAACAGTTTCTCATCCCAAAATCAGAGGCAGACAGGCTCTTTACATTGTTTTGCATAACAATACTGTGGAAATGAGCTTAAAGTGACATTTTCACTCAAGCTTTTGTTACAGACGAATGCTAATCATTCCCATCCTGCATCGCAATCACTCCCTGCTTCTTAACTTCATTAACAACTCGAGATTCAGCGTAGACACAGAAGTCCTACAGAGTGAAAAGACAGGCAGCAGAAATAAATACAACCAAACCATTATGAAACCTCTCTCCATGCCAAAGAAAAGTTATGTAGAGATGAGCCATCATAACACGAGAAGAGGCCACGTGGCAATGGCACTGGATTGTGACTCACAACTCTAATCCAGTGCCAATAAGATTCCTTGGGATGACCTTAAGCAAGTCATCCCATCCAGCTCTTGAAGCAGCATGAAAACAAAAAGATGTTAATATGTTTGAGCCCGTGCTCCCCACCCCCAAGATTGCAAAAGGGTAGATTTGTGTGTAGGAGATACTAAGATGCAGTGAAAGGAACCACAAGGTACTTGCATAGACACGTCTCTGTGGTGAAAACTGCATGACAAATCTATAATCAATTAGCAATCTAACAAAGCTCAGTCTGATTTGCCCTGCTTAATTTAAAGCCCCCAGGTACACTCTTCTGATGGAGAGTTAAGGTTATACTGGCACCATCCCATCATTGAAAGCAATCCCAGTCAACCCAAATGGATGATTTTGGGCATCTCATCTTTACACAGGTAAACCAGTCTATTTGGAAACCTATCTATCTGCAGGCAGGATATTGCTGCATAACTGATTAAACAAAATTTCATATACAGAAAGACAAAGGATGGATCTGGCAAAGAAACAAGTTGCTACAATGAATACACACGTGTAACTGTAGGCCAGAGAACATGCAGCAGAGCATCCATTTAAGAGCAGATTTTAAATTGGACCTTCACACTGTGCAGCAAAATTAGTGTACATACACAAGCAGGGGTTTATAGAAAGAGTATTTACCCATCGTGTTCAACTGAGCTGCTATAAATAATGCAGAAGCAAAACGTTAATTGGCCTCTTGCAGAAGAATTTTGCATTTCACAACTCACTGCTTTTCCTGTGCATTATCTAGGGGTTTATCCTGGCTAATCCAAGAGTGCAGAAATCTGTCCAAGGAGTCAGTGCAAGGCTCCCAGAAGAAGCACCAGCTTTCTCTTTTTTAACCTGGTTTCCTGAGCAAAAGTGATTTGACACTTTCACTGTCCAGCTATAGGTCCTTCTTCAAAGGAGAAGTGAAGTAATAGATTTTGCAAATTAAACCATGTCTTAAGATGAGAACATCCTTCAAAAATAGTATGCTTGTAAAAGTTCAATCCAAAAGCCAGGCCAAGAAAACAGATCCAAAATAGTGTCTCAGTGATGTAGAGGTAGGTATAATCCACTCCTTATCCATTTCAAGAGACATCCAGCAGTCACCACTTGTCATTAGACACTGGAATGGCCTGCCTGGGGCGGTGGTGGAGTCAACATCCCTAGTGGTGTTTAAGGAAAGATTGGATGTGGCAGTGATATGGTCAAGCTGGGTGTCCTGGTGTTAGGTCTTAGGTTGGACTTGATGATCTCAAAGGTCTAATCCAGCCTCAATAATTCTGTGGAATTCTGGGTGTACTGCCTCACTAACCTGCATGCAGGAGACTTAGTTCGCTCTGCCAAAGAAGGGAGAGATGCAAGAGTGACAGTGTGAGATGAACACTCACAGGACCCTAAGAAGAGAGGCTCCAAATGTGCCCAAAACCCCTTCATTACTTCTGCAAGAAGTAGAACAACTGTCCTACCAAGTACAGAGATATTCCCATCAAAACCTCATGTTCTGATCACATTTCCTCTTGCTTAAAGGATTTTTGGGTTTCCATCCCTGTGAATAGAATACCTGCTTGAAATTAATCTCATTCCTTCCATTTCACCGTTTTGGTAATTAAATAACTCAAACATACTTGCAATGGCTGGAAGAATTACTTATGTTGTTAGAAAAAGGTCTTACCAATCAAGAGAAGAGTCTTAGCATTTTTCTCAGAGGCCAGACATACAATCAGATTACTATGCACCAGTGAGTTACCACCTGTCATCTGGAGCAACACCCACCCAGACATGCACTGTCCTCGCAGCAAACGTGGAGCTAAAACAACGTGCTGCAGTAGGCAGGCCAAAATCTTGGGTAAACCTTCAGCAGTGCTTCAGGGAGGGTATTTAACCTTGTGTCAGCACAGGCTGAGAGCAGGCATCCAGCCAGTTCCTGTGAGTCAGGGGACACACAGTTACCCCGTGCCCTGCAGTAGCTTCACTCCAGGTCACTCCGGGCAAACAAGGCACGTCTGCTTCTTGCACTCCTGCCTTTGTTCTTTAAACAAGGATTCTACCAACACTTGCTGAGGATGGTGAGTGGACAAATGTGCAGAACTCCTCCAAGTTGTACCCTTGCAGTTGGTTAAAGTCATATCCATGACTCAGGTGGAAGTTTTTATCTTCAGGAGTTGAGCATCAGCCTGGCAACCGCTTACATTTGAATATCAATGCACTTTTTGAAGTGTAACACCCCAAACAGAAGATTCCTCTACTTGTCTACCTGCCTAGGAGGACAGGCAGCACAGACAGGCTGTATTAAACTGCCTGCTGAAAGAACCAGATGCCCATATAGAAAGTAGCCTGCAAACTTCAGCAGCTGACTCCTTGGCTACTTCACTGATAATAGCTGAGATGACAGTTCTGAGTCGCCTCTGGGTCTATCACATGGTTATCCAGCTGATGAGCTATCCAGGCTGTCCTAACCTCTGAGATATAACTTTTATTCAATTTGCCTGTCTTCCAGGGGAAATGATGCATTCTCCTTCACTTACTGCACAAGTTATTGCACAAGTCTTTCAATAAAAATCTCCCAATGGATTCTTTATGGATAGATAAAATGAAATGTTTCTGCTTGCTCAGTCTGATTCCTCCTTGGATCTCAGTGGTTATTTTTAGTTAAGATTTTTGGAAGAGGTTGTCTGGACTGGACCAAAAATATCTTCTAGATATCAAGACAAATGTTATCTTTAAAGGAACAAAAGGCAAGAGACATAAATCAGTAAGAAATTCACCCAAAACCTCTAATACAGGTCTCTGAAAAAGATGGCCTTTATGAGAGATCAGTGGAAAGACTTTAGGAGCCTGAATGAAGTTATTTTGCTGATTTCTTCTAGCAGCTTGACCAGGCTTGTTCCCAAACTTCAATTGAGAAGAATTCATATCAAAGCAGTGCTGCTTTTGAAGGCTGCTTTCCACAGGGAGCAAGAATCACAGAGAAAAGTCCTGGAGGGAGTCCAGGGTAAAGTTTATGTTTACAAATATGATCCTGCCTCAGGGTTTTGTTACTTAAGAGTTCCTACAAGGTGTGAGCTTTGGCCAGCATTCATAAAGCTGAAAAAGAAAAAAAGAAAAGAAGAAAAAAAAAAAAAAAGCAGCTTAAATAGAGCCAAGCATTCAGGTAATTTAAAGTGATTTTTTTCACAACATAGATCATAAACAACCAAACAAATGATTCTCAGCAGGGTTTTGTTGGTGGACCAGTGCTCTTCTCCTGAGTGTGACCTTGATAAACTTCTGGTTTGGGACCTGTGAGAAAGATTCTGTTCATGAGCCTAATCTCCTTTCCCATCACTCCAAGGACATCCTTGCTTAAAACCTGCATCTTCTATAGTTTCTTCTTTAGAAAGATAAATCCCTCCTTAAAAAGCAGCTAGTGAAGAATGCACCGCCATTCCTAATGGAGTTATTCTCAAATTGCTAACAATAGAGATGTTAATCTTATTTCTTGCATAAACTGCTTGAAATAGTGACAGGAATTGCACTCTCTCCCAACCCTGCCCACTCAACAATGTGCTGTTTTTACCTTCTGACATGCTGAGGATCTGTTTGCTTCCCCCCAGCCTCTGTGGAGCAAGAGAAGTGACGAGATGTGGCCTCTCCTCTCTTATCCCAGATTCAAGAAAGGCACAAATGGGGCATCCAGAACATGCATGGACCTACCCCAGTATCTGACACAGTGACTTCTGACTCAGCAGACGGGAGCATCTCTGAATAGACAGATGGCATCTAATTCTGTATATTATTAACAGGGATTTAATGACCAGAATAAGCAATTATATGCCAGAAGCTTGTTTCACTCAGGCTAAATAGCAGCAAATCAAGCAAATCATTCTGCTACTAATGTAAAGGGGCAGTGCTACTTACAACAATTTGTTAAGACTTCACCCTGGGCAACGAAGAAATAAACTTCACAGAAAAAAAATCCCAGAGGGCAGCAGGTAGGCTGGATGGAAGGGAAGCAGAAAGCAGATTGAGAAAGAGAGACCACTTGTTCTTGAGGAGGGACAACACATATTGAGGATGAGAGGCCAAGTGCTGAGACAGGCTGATGTCTTCTAAAGATACAGCCAAACTTCTGGTCTTCAGAGCTTGCTTTCAGGGAGTTCAGAGTCAATTCCTCCTCTGGATCACCAGATAAATCAACAACATAATCATACATTTTATATCCTTGAAGTGTTAGGGAACATGAACTAATGCCAGCTGTACCCAAGAACCTAGGGAAGTGTGATTACCCCAAATCAAAATGTAGAACTGCATCACAGAAGGGTTAGAAAATTCATTAGAGCTGCTGCCAAGCTGAGCTTACTTCTGGAAGGTCCTGGACTCAATGTTTAGTCTGACTGATCATCAATTTTCAGGCAGTTGTGTACATGAGTTCTTTTCTCAGAAGATAAAATATCCTATCTACTCTGACTAACGCAAGCAACAACAACAAAGGATGATCTGCACCCCTCAGAATACAGTATTTGATGCTTCTCCACTATTCTGTGCTATGACCCAGCTTCTGCTCAGCTTTAAAACCATTAAACTGGACCAGCAATGCTGTAATTGCCTCTGTCCAGCCTACCCAGCACAGTACACTACACAAAGCACTGCTCATTAATAAAGATTGTCCCTAAGCAATTATGTCAAGTAAAAATTAGATGTCTGAATGCATTACAGTAACTTGCTTGCATTTATTCTCAATATTTCAGTACCTCTGCTTGGATTGTGAATATAGAAAAAGTTTAAATATTTTAAAGATGAGGTTAAATACTCTGACAGTGAGAGAAAATACCATGATCAGTTAAAAATATATATTAAAAATACCAGTTGGAGCTGTGACTACTTTTAAAGAACAAGTAGTTTCACCTTTTGTGACTTTATCAAATGCTACCTATAAATGCCATTTTTGTTCATTGCATTAAGTGTTTCTAACATTTCTATTTGAGTGTTAAATGAGATATGCTCTTTTCAACAGAAAAATGCAAAAGATCAGGTATTTCAAAGATTTGATGCCCTGTATGAAAAATAATCATATTCTCAACTTCATTTTATACAGTGCTTCCTTTTGCCATACACTGCATTCCTCTGTCTGACAACTGCAGCATTTACTCTATTGGAATATCAGACATTTAAAAAATGACATACTGTCCATTCCATATATAATGTCCATATATGGGCACTTCTGGCACTCTCCAAGCTTCCAGGATCTTCAGTGTCTTTCCAATTCAAGTGGAAACAAGATATGACGTGGAAACAGGTGAAAGACAAGGAAAAATGTTTATCTGCTATCAAGAAAAAACTTTAGTTTTGCTCCAGTACTTCTATTTTTTTGCATTGCTGAAGCAGGAAAAGCTCTGGGAAATATTGTTTATGAAGTATGCAAAGACTCAGTGTCACACCAGACAGCTCAAGCTGTTTGATTCTTTACTGTGATTGCACTAATTATCTCTTACTAATTATTGCAGTCTCATGTTCAAAGTCCCAAGCTATATACAAACCCCATATTTAGCCCACTGCAAGAGATCAGTTTGAAATACAAACAGAAAACCCCTATAAAAACACACTGACAAATCTACCCTATTTCTGTGTCTCCACCTCTCCACCCTTGACACGACTGCATACCAGAAAAGCTCAGGGGAACAGGACCTTCTCCATTGCATTCTTGGGGGCAGTGATTCAGTATTTCAAGAGCATGATCTGGAAAATACTTTACCCATTAGCTTCATTCAGCTTATCCCAGTGTGTTAGGGGTTGGAAGGGACCTCTGGGGACTATCTAGTCAGACCCCCTGGACATAGCAGCTTCAACTAGAGCACCTATTGCACCTAGGCAGGTTTTGAAAGTCTCCAGAGGAGACTCTACAACCTCTCTGGGCAGCCTGGGTCAGGGATCCACCACCCTCACAGGAAAAATGTTCTTCCTCATATATAGATGGAACTTTGTCTTCCAGTTTGTGCCTGTTGCCCCTTGTCCTATCACTGGGCACCACTGAAGAAGTGTCTGGACCCATTCTCTTGACACCTGCCCCTTAGATACTATGAATACTGATCAAATCCCTCTCAGTCTTCTGCAGGCTAAACAGCCTCAGGTGTCTCAGCCTTTCCTTGTAAGAGATGTTCCAGTCCCCACAGCATCCCTGTAGTCCTCCACTGCACTCTCTCCAATTAAAAAGCATTTTGGAAGATCACAGGTGGGTCAAGGCAAGCTCAGTGGTGCCAGAACACAAGACAGACATCCTACAGCATTGCTGGGGCAGACACTGGTGGTCCCCAGCTGGAAAATGGGGTCCTGGGCCAAGGGTGTAGGGAGATCAGGTTGAGAGCTGAGAGTTGTTGTTCTTTTAAACCAACTGTACATGGCACAGAAGGGGAGGAGAGGGAAGGCATCCAAAGACAGCATAGTTCAAAATCACACTTGACCATCCCAGCTCTGCTGTGCTGCAAGGTGATTTTTGAGAACTAGCTCTTGGGATAATTTTTCCTCGCTCTGGGTTAGCAAGGGAGCCTCTGTCATCATCTTGAGGACAGATTGGGAATGCAAACCTGCCATCTTCTCTTCCCTTTCAAAATCAGATGATCAGCTGTGGCTTTACTCCTGCCAAATTTTGCCAAATATAGCACAAAATTACACAGAACCATAGTAACTGCACTCCCACCATTGTTCTGACTTAAAGAGGAGTTTGATTACATTAGGTAAATATTTGTCCTTATGTAATAGCTCCCTCCAACCTTCTAAAAATGTGCTGTCTCCTAGAATTCCACAGGAGAGGGTGCTTTTATATGTCACTGCTCTGCCCCCAAATCAAGTATACTCTGTTATACTGTGAGTATTAAACTGTGAGTAATGTTATTACAAGCAATAATAGTTATCTAGACAATTATGTAGTTGCAATTGCAGTTCTCCTATTAAATCTAGAAGCTTGAAGCAAGAACAGAGGCAATAAGAATTGCAACACCATCTCTGATGAGCTAAATAGCAGTTATTTATTCACAGATTGTTAAATTCTTATGGCCTTGAGACTTTGGGGAAGAAAGCAACGAAGAATTGACTCCACGTCTAAATACTGGCTCATTCTTCGTGTTGATATAATTATGAAGTTTCAGTCATTGCAAAGCTGTTCACACTGCTTTATCAACTCCATGCACCACAAAATAGATGCTAACTGCAGTTTTTCCATTATAAAACTAGCTGGTGAAGTCACTGTTCTATTTCCAGCTCAGCTCTGGCACTGTGCAGATGCTCACTGCTTAGTAAATAGAAAATATTTTTTTCTTAGGGAAAAAAAAGAACATGCTGAATAAAAAAAGCTAGAGGCATTTGATACCCTTTCTTCCAAGCCATTTAATATAAGGTAATGAAATAAATGAATAATGAAGAGCAAATAGAGGCTTGTGAGATGACTCAACACACCAGGAGTCATGAGGAAAATGCCGAATTCTAGACTACAACTTCCATTATAATACACATGGAAAAAACTTTCACCTTTTCAAATAGGTGTTATCACCGGCCTAGGCAGCATTCATCAATATTCTTATCACTTAGGTAATTACATTCCTCCTGGTTCTCATACACAAAGGAAAGGAATTTAAGATTTTAACTTTAGGCTTAGAAAAGAAAGAACTAAGTCAGCTCATTTGCCCTAGGTCTTTCCTTGACATCTTCAGCTTCTTTGGTCAACCTCTGTCATGAAGAAAGTTCTACCCCCGTGCAAATATATAGTTCATTTTCCTATGAATATTTGCTCAAGTAAATTACTCAGTTTGCTTTGGCTGCATTCATATTTACGTTCTGCCAATCTTGGAGGTAAGGCGAACGTCGCAAACATTTGCTCAAAGAAAGGATTTAAATCAATCTTTTTGGCAATTTCACTGAGTAACACTGAGTATTTCTATCAGAAAGGTAGCTATTAGAAGAGTCCAGCTCAAACAATCACAAAACTTGCCAGCTACTTACTGCATATAAACAAACAGAACAGTTCAAATGGCTCACTCTCCTATAGGAAGGCACCCTACAGAAATAAATTTATACATCTCCATGTAAATCCTGTTTCATGGAGGCATTTCAGCACAAACTCCTGCTCACACCTGCCCCAGGCTGGCTGCCCAGGTCTCAGTCAGCAAGCTCACTGCAACACGAACTGCCACGTGTGCCTGATGCTTCCTCCCTTCAACAGTGGACGTGAGAGCAGAGCAATGCAATGGCAGGGAAAAATGCAGCCCCCATACAATGTTCCTCCCTCACCTAACTTGCAGGAGATACAGCTTTCAAGTAAAAACCAGTGCTTCACTCAGCAACTCCAGTGCCCAAACATCGCTCTAGCAAAGTTCTCTCGGCCAGAACTTGGTGCAAAGATGAAAACACTGGAAGTCAGATGAGAGATGCATGCACAGACTTCATGGAGAGACTCTAAGAAAAAAAATAAAGTATTTTAAGAGGTATATCTGGAAGGTAAGAATAGACTATTGCTGTGCCAAAAATACTTTTCAAAATAGGGCACACTTGTTCTATCCCTTTCTGCTGCCAAGAGGAATTCGCAGCACAGGACCAGAGGCAGCAGGGACAGGTGTTTTCTCTAAAAGTAGAATTCATTGTTTTGGCCACCTATACAACACGTTTGGGCAATGCATCCAAATCCAAGCGTGGGATCCTTCCAACAGTAATGCTCAGTCATTGGCAAGCTTCACTGGAAGCTCTGCAGTTGCCTTTCTTGTGATCAGATGAAAACCTGCTTTCTGAGCTCCTGTTTGCAGTTCCTTTTTTTTTTTTTTCTACTAAAACATGTATGCTTCAAAATTATCTGGAAGACTTACAAATTACTCTAACTACTTCTTTCAGCATGCAAGAATATGTGACTGTAAGGAGATTATAAATATATTTTCTTACAGCTCAGTAGTTCAAGCCCAACATTTAAGTGTTGGTGTAAAAATATGTGAAACCAAATTGCATGACAGAGCTTGCTGTGTCAAAACACAAATGTCTCAAAATATGCTGTCTACCGTCGTAAGTAGTAGTGGTATTTTTCAGACAAACTTTTCCAGGGAGAAATACATATTAAATTTTGATTATTTTTGGTTAATTTTAAATTTGAGATTTTAGTAACTTTTGCTTTGAAATGGCAACAATTCTGAGGTGTATCTAGATTTAAAATTCTGAGATGTATCTAGATTTCAGCACCCACACCAAATAAAACATTTTGTTTAACCCATCACAACTTCTTTAAATTACTGTTTCTTAGTTGGAAGCTGCCCCCACACGTCTCATATCTATGCATTTCCTCTACCTACCTTCTTTCCCTCCAACCTTTCTCATCAGGCCACAAAACAAAACATCAATGAGTTGTTTGACTCTAATCCAAAGGGCCTATAGATATAAAATCAGTCACTTTTCTATTTCAAGGCTTCCCAGTAGCTGTCATCTTTTGACAGAATAGATGGAAAAGAAACCACCTCCTGTCACTTGTACATGGCCATACAGACACAGGAGCAGCATCACCACTGTGCTGCAGGTAGAGCAAGGCGAAAATGGTGCCTGGCAAGATGGACAGGAGGAAGGGGAGGGTGAAGGGAAACCTGCCAGGCTGTACTGAAGCACACAAGATGTTCCTTGATAAATATGAGGTAGATACTTGAAGGACTCCCTGCCAGGATAGAGTCCCAGGTCTGCAGAAGAGGAGCTGCCAGCAGGGAATCTGCTGGAGGAGGGGAAAAGCACCTCCCCACAGGGATGTTTTCCACACGGGCTCTTGGGCACCCAGGCTGAAGCCGAGGGGGATGCAGAGGCTGCTCAGACTCAGCACGCTCAGGGAACCTGCTCTGCAGGAACCCATGCTCAGTTCTGCCCACTCATCTCCCCACCTCCCTCTAAGTACAGTTAGAGAAACACTCTTAGCAGTTCTTCTGTTCAAAGCAACTGCATCTCAGTTCTTGAGAGGCAGTTTTGATGATTTCAGACAAATGAAAGCAGCTGATACACAATCTGGACAAAAAAGCAGAGTACCAGGCTGCATTCTGTCAGATGATGATCAGCTTTACCCCTCCCTCTGGCAAAGAATTCACAAATAACCCAGACACCTGCAAGTATAAATTTTTGAACTCAAATGGGCTATGAAGTATTTGATTTGAAAATGTGGAGGTTTTGATAATCTCTTTTTTTATAAAAAGCAAGATGCAATGTCCTGGAACAATTCAATTACATCCTGGTCATCCACAACAGCATATTGTTATTACTAGAGCTGACATGAGGTGAGATACTCTTGTTCTGCATCAGCCCCAAGAGGCTACTGAGTTACATAAGACCCTGAGAGGGGAAAAGAAAAAAAAAAAAAAAAAAAGAAAGAAAGAAAGAAAAAAAGTTTAAGCCAAGACAAGGATGAGCTTCCCAAAAACTCCTACTGTAATCTATTTACACGGTTCCTGCAGACATCCTTGGATGGACAATTCTTTTAATTACATGGTGCTTTATACTTCAAGTTCTAGCCATTTACCTGAGCAATTAAACATTTTAAAGCAGATCAAATCAGAAGAGAACACCTGATGCCTCAGGTAAATGACTCCAGATGAAAAGCATGCTCATGACAGATTTTTACTGTATTAGCCAAAAGTGAGAAACAGTTGTGGACACTGTTTAAAGCTGGCTGGTGTTATTAATTATCTCCCTGAAATAAGTCATATTCAAATCTATTCATCTATGACATGACCAGGAGCAAAACCTGAAAATTATGACATCTGACTTCAACATTACTCATCCTGCAAATAAATCCAAACATTCTGTCTTGATAAAAATGACACATTTTTTTTTACACAAGGCAAACAACTATGAGAAGCAGGTGAGCTATGGGTCATGTACTGTGTTAGGAGTCAGCAGCCTGAAAAAGTGCTGAGCATCCTTAATGCCATTTGCATTGCAAAATACTCAGTACTTCACTGACTCAAGCCCTGCAGCCAGTTAAGAATTACTGATTGCACAAAGATGCTCTAAAACACAACTGTCACCACATACAAAACAATTTCTCCCTTTTTACACTTAGTGCTTTACCACTTACAGTAACACCCACCAGGCTCAGCTGCACCCAGTGTCCACTACAAAACAGCAGCTTTGCCCACAAGTGAGAACTTCACATATTTTCTTCCTGATAAGCAGGACCAGGACACAGTTGACTGTGTTGCTGATGCTTCCCACCTGCTTTCAAAAATAAGATTAAAAGTATGTATGGTTTTATCCTGTCCAAACTCAGAGAGGTCTATAATTGCCTAGTTCATGAAAAGCCATCCAAAGGCATCCCAGGGATGCCAAGGGTGATGACAGCACAGACCCAACTGCTATGTTCCATCTCTGAAAGATTCATGGAGGCCATGACTGGGACCAAAGTACCATACTGCCCAAGAAGGTCACACTTTGTTTGGTTTTCTCTCCCCACACCAGGAATTCCAGGAAAAAAAAATAAAATATCCTTACTAGAGATAAAAGAGCAGCAAACAACACAAGTTGCCAAAGAACATTTCCTATTTCATTGAAATGCTTTTCATTTTGGCAAGTCTATATTTTCCACATAACCCTACCTTGTCAGAAAGCTTCTAGCCAGCTCAAACCTTTAACACACTTTGCCTCTGAGGCAGCAAACAAATCAGATATCCCTTATTAGCTGATAACCTGAACACGTGTGCAGCTCATCTCTGCTGGCCATTCAAGGTTCCTCTTCACTCATCTGATTTGTCTACTCCAAGAGCTACAGCAGCAGGTTACACCCTAGCCATGAGCTCATTCTGATGTTCAAATTCAGCTAAAATTAATAATTCAACTGCTGAAATAAAATTAAATAGAAGTTATACAGCAATATTTCTTGCTGGCCCTACAGGCTGCACTCTGTCTTACATTATACAAGCCTATAAAATATTTAAAGTGACCACATCTACACAATTACACATAATTCAGTTGAGAGGAATATACTGCTAAATGAAATAAATCACGCTGGCACTTGTGTCTATGCAGGACTAATATTAAATATAATTAAAATACTTCATTTTCTACCTAAGAGGAATTTCTAGGATGACTGCAAGAACAAGAGTTGTTGCTCATCATAGTTGTTTCATAGCCACACTACATAGAGAGGGGTAAGATGATCTCAAACAAGCATTTGGCCATCTGGAAGCATATCTTACATGAAATTCCAACTCCTAAGGTGTGCTACAGCCTCAGGGTGCTGCTGGGCAACATGAGCACACAACGGTGTGCGCTTCAAAACTGTAGCAGTTTGAAGCCTCTACAGTGAAGTCCTTTGAGGAGCTCAATCCAGACAATGTATTCAGAGATATGGATAGCTTTGATTTACTACAAACCACATCAAACAGACATATTGACTTCAAAACATGGCAAGTCAACAGCAACATTTCAAAGATTTCTATTTTTTTTCATGTGACAGCAAAGAGCAGGCAATCGAGTTTTTCTTCCCCAGCATTTCCCACTTTCTAGGGCAATGCCTTCTCCATCAAACTAAGGATGAGATCAAAATGTGGCCATTAGGACATGGGTAACACACAGTTCTTAACCATGGATATCCCGCTTGCATCAAGATCATGGAACAACTGATGACCAGAACAGCTGACAACAAAAGGAATTCAAATTCTCTGTGTGACTTTGGTTTTTCTCTCAAGCTCACAGTCTTTGCAAGATGAAGCCTAGAGGTTACACGTACAACCAGTTAAGAAACACAAGTCACACTGTATGCTTTTTGATAAGTATTATGAAAATTCAGAAAACTGTGTGATTCAAACTGAAAAGCACACATGAACATTCACATGACACAGCCATTGCACAAGATCACTTGAGATTGGCTCAAAAATGCTAGAGCCAAGATTTTTTTCACACCACCTTCCAATTACTTTGCCAGTCATTATTCCTTAGCTGTATACTGGTAGTATACAAATCTTATTCCATTTAGTTTCCATTACTTTTAGTAGGAAGGCTCTGCTGTCTCAAGAGACACATAAAGCCTCCTATATTGTACCAAAACACAAGGTGAATTTTCTGCTATTACAGAAATTGAAGCATTGCTTTGTTACTTTCTTATGTCGTACTGCAATATATATTCTAAATAATGCCATTTTCCATTGCCTTTCTCCTTTGTCCCATCCAAAAGCACACCCTGTATGCTAAAGGCATGGAATTATAAGAATAGCTAAGAAATGAAACAGAGATTACTCAAAAGTCTCACCCACACATTCACACACACACAGAGCACTATCACATGTAGTCTCGGCCATCCTTAGGTGTCTCCTTAAAACATTAAATTAGAAAGTGAAAGCTTCTCATTTCTTCCCAAATGCCAAAGATCTGTAGTCTCCAGCAAACCCTGCCAGATTTGGACTTCATTTCTTTGGGGTAATTTGTTAAGGAGCTGTGGCTGCCAGTCTCCTCCCAAAGAGCCTGAGGTGCCAAGGCCAGAGGATGCGAAGTCAGCGTAGGCTGTCATGGAAGCTGGAAAGACAAGCTCCTGGGGCAGGCACTGCACAAACCGTTTAGCCCATCGCAGGCAAACATCAACACTTCAAGTGCCACCTGCAAAACACTTGCTAGTTGATGCAGAGAATGGTTGGCAGGTGTTACCTGGTCTCTGTGTGAGGCACAGCTTGGCAAGCGAGCGTGTGCAAGCTGACACCTCCAGATGGCTTCACAGCGGCCAAAAGCACAGAAGACAAAGCTCCACTCAGGGAGAAACAATGCCCAGCCTCTCTGCTTATGGAGGACAGCAGTGCTGAGGTTATGGAGCTCCTGAAATCCAATGGCACAGATTCACAGATGTTAGGGGTTGGAAGGGACTTAGAAGATCATCTAGTCCAACCCCCCTGCCACAGCAGGATCACCTAGACCAAGTCACCCAGGAACACATCCAGGCAG